>VXCM01003289.1:0-57520 GCA_014773175.1 Lucifuga dentata
TTAGTTGGTGTGAGAGAAGAGGAGGCAGAGGATAGGGTTAGATGGAGGCAGATGATTCGCTGTGGAGACCCCTGAAGGGAAAGCCGAAAGGAAAAGAAGAAGAAGTATGTGTTGGGCTTACACATGCAAAATAACCAGTATGCTCCTTTACACACCCCAGACCCAAACTATTCACAAATTCTGTTTTATCAGTTTAACTTCAGTGAGTCAAAATTTAGTGTAAACATTCTAATATTCCATCTGGCATGCAAAAGTTTAAAATCACCCAGAAATGTTCATGTTTTAGATAGAAATTGATACTTTTATTCACCAAGGTGGCATTAAATTGATTTAAATATATAGCCAAGTAATTAATAATGTTGAAAATGGTTATTACTATTGGAAATGATTGATTCTTAATTATTCACATAAAACTGCAAAGCCCCATTCTCAGCAGCTATTACTACTGCTATTACTACTAATTAAGCTCTTTTAGTTCATCCTTAATTAATCATGTTTAAATGTTAATTGGTTATTAGAGACAACTTTGTAATTATGTTAGAACACCTGAAACCCATTATTCTTCACAAATAAGCAGGTAACTTGTTTTTACTCGGGCTGCAAGGTACTGGTATTCCTAAAATTCAATTTTGGGTTCAGAAATGGCCAAAACAAAGCAGCCTTGTCAGATGTCATATCAGTCTATTATTTTGTGAAATGAAAGTTATTCCATGACAGGACAGAGAAAAAAAAAGTGTCAGATGCAGAAGTTTTGGGCATTTGGATCAAGGAGGAGAATGAATGTGAGATGTAGACCAAATGAAAGGATGCTGGAGGAGTATTTGATGCTTTCTGACAAGCATGGTGGAGGAAATGTAATGTTATGAGGCTGTTTTAGTGCTGATAAGATGGGAAATTTACACAAAGTACAAGGAATAATAAACTACAAAGGTTACGACTCTATTTTACAACTTCATTCTATCCCCTGTAGTCTGTGCTTAGGTGGATTTCATCATGCAGCTGGACAACAGTACGAAGCTTCTAAGCTATGCAAAACGTATTTAGTGAAGAAACAGGAAGTCAGAATACTGTCTTTGATGGACTGGCCTGCACAGTCACCAGATCTAACACGTCATAGCTACGCTTATATTTGTGCACTTTTCAGAAAATATTATGTGTACCTGACAACACTGTAAGCCTTTGCCTCCAATAATGAACAGTTAAACCTGCAGACTTGCGGAGGCTCACAGATAGGGACTTTGGTTTAAAGTACATGAACTGATACTAATTAGAGGATATGATCCTTGATCAGTGGCTACCATGGTATGTGTGTGTGTGTGTGTGTGTGTGTGTGTGTGTGTGCGCGCGTGCGTGCGTGCGAGCGTGCATGCATGTGTGTGTGTGTGTAAAGTAGACGTGGTTAGGTGGCTTTTTTTCCCTATGTCCCAGGATGTGGGCACTCCGTCCACCTGTCTCTCCACTGAAGGCGTTCTCAGCGCTCTCCCAGTTCCTCTCTGGATGGCTATTCTCATCTCATGCATTCTAACCCAGCATTCTCCCCAGAGACACAACCAACCCTTCAACATCACTGGTTGCCTAACACAACCTTGGAATGAGTAAATCACAATTTTCCATCTGCAGTACATGAACTAAGGCCCATAAAAAGACAGCTATTGAATAGGTTATGGATCTTGCATGAGAGAATTCCACTTTTGTGCAGGATATCATGTTTATATTTTTAGGTGAACCATAAAGGCTGCAATACCATGCTAGTAATGTGTTCCATAAACATATATCTTATTTCCTCTGGCAAAGAGGTTGTTTTCACTCATGTCTGTTGGTTGGGTTGTATATTTGTTTATTAGCAGGATTACTCAAGAGGTCATGAAGTGATTTTTACAAAACTTGATGGAAATCTGAGGGATGAACCCATTAAAATTTGGTGCTCATTCGAATGCAGGGATGGCTCCAGGAGTTTTTAAAACTTATTTTATAACATTGTGAGATTGGACATTTTTCAATAATTTTAAAAGAATCTTTCTTTCTTTCTTTCTTTCTTTCTTTCTTTCTTTCTTTCTTTCTTTCTTTCTTTCTTTCTTTCTTTTTTCAAAAGTAATACACCAATCCCAGTGTATAAAATTGGGTGTATATTTGTCACATGATAAACTATCAGTAGGTGCAATTTGGTCTGGATCTGGATTTAAAAAACAAAAACAAAAAAAAAACAAAAAAAACAAACAAACAAACAAAAAAAAAAACAGTTTCTTATGACAAATGAAGCAGTTAAATCCGATTGTTATTCTTTTTTAGGCCAGTATATTATCATACGAGAATAATTTTGTCAGTTTTGGCAGAGGTATGCTTTCTAATGAGTCCTCAGTTATGATTAGGTTATGAATCGCCTAAATGTCAAATAAAAACAGATATAAGCAGTGGAAACTGAAAACAGATTAGCTGTTGATGGAAGGCTCTAAGGCCTCAGCCAGCTTCACAGACAGCTTGACAGTGCTTGTAAGAACTGAAAAGTCAGCAAAACAGACAAATCAGGAAACAACAAAAAAGGAAAAAGCATTGTCTTTAATATATCAGGAATAGCTTTCAATGCTCTATTTCTCTTTTTTGATTTCCTTGAAGTGCTCTTTATAGTGAAAGAGGAGCTGCTTCCCCTTAATGCTGTGCAGCACAACAGACCGAAATGTTGTGGAACAGATGGTCATGGTTGCGTATGGTGGCAACATAAGTTCTGTTTGTCAATCATCTCTAATGGTTTGCTGTGGGAAGCCTCAGACGCCACAAAGAGATGTTGCAATATAAAGAGACCCACAGTGCAGACGTGAACAGATAAGGGACTGTGGTTGCTAAAATGCACAAAAGTATATGCCACCTTTTCCATAGCACCCCTGCAGAGGTGGAAAGTACTCCAATCCTTGAGTAAAAGCATCAATACCTTAATACGCCATTAAAAAAAAAAAAAAAAAAAACTTACATACCTGCTAAAAAGTGCTTTCTGTAGATGCTGAGTTTTCTCACATGCAACAGGCACACCTTGCATTGTGGTTAAGAAGGAAAAAACACATCCTCTGTAATCATGGCCTACAAGAGCTACAGTATTGTAGTGCTGGAGGTTTTCTTTGTTCATTTCTAACCACATAAATTCACAATGTACCTCAGTACATATTATAACCTACCTCCATGCATCTCTGGTTTCTGTGTTATTGTAGTTCTTGTCTATTTGCAATACATGCACTTTGTTTTAGTAACTGCACCTTGCCTGTTTTGTATATTCTGTTTACTTTGCACTATATGCACAGTTTTTTGTGTAATTTATGTTGTCTGTGTCTACATTTGCACATATCTGTTCATCAAGGTCCTGGAGCATTGCAACACAACACAACATAACACACACATACACACATGTATATGAATATATGTATATGTATTCTGGGTTCAAAAATGGCCAAGGCAAAGCATCTTTCTCAAGAAACACATCAGTCTATCATTGTTTGCAGCATGTGTCAGGTTGTCAAGAAACTGAAGATTTCAGTGTTCACCACTTTCTTGAGAGAAAAGGGCAAACTGGCTCTAATTGGAACAGAAAAAAAGAAGCAGAAGGCCCAGATAAACAACTGCTCAAGAGGATAAGTACCTTATAATCTGTAGTTTGAGAAACAGATGCCTTACAGGTTCTCAGTTGGCTGCTTCCTTAAACAGTACACGCCAAATACCAGCGTCATCTGCAGTGATGAAAAAACAACTCTGGTATGCTGGCCAGTGCTGGCTATCTGAAACTAGCAAATAAAAAAGTAAATAAAAAGATAAAAAAGAGAAAAAGTTAAAATGACAAACAACACAGAAAGCTGATGGATGACTTCTTTTTATCTGCCAGTTTCAGGTATGGCTTTTTCTTTGAAACTCTGCCTTCAAGGCCAGCATCCTGGAGTCATCTTTTCACTGTTGCAAATGACACTAGTATTTGTTAAATTGGGCTTCTGGGTTAGAAATTGCATGTTACGTACATATTGATATTAACTGTAAGTTTGTTTGTTTGTTTGTTTGGTTGGTTGGTTGGTTCATTTTCTGCACTTGATTATTATTCAGGATCATGGGAAGAATGGAACCTCTCCCAGAATGCATTGTATTGAAGGCAGGAAAACAAGTGTCCAGTCCATTACAAGCTGAACAAATAAACAAACAGATAAGCAGCTACATTTATATCTACGAGCAATAAACAGTCATTATTAGACATGAACTGCATTTATTTGTATTGTTGGATGTGTATGTTCGTGTAGTTAATCAACATGAGTAGAACTTAATATAACTTGATAGAGGAATGGACTTTATTTTCAAATCACATGTAAAATACTATTTAAAAGAAAGTAAAGGCAGTTCAAGCACAATGTCATGATAAAGTCCATCTACATTCATTTTGCCATAAAATACTGAATTAAAACTGATTTATTTGAAACACAGTAATGCCAATATGCTTCTATCTGACACAGTGACTTCTAAGGAATGCGCTTCTAATGTTTTAGGATTTTAATATTTTATAATCAATGTACTATCAGGTTATAGGCCATGTTTTTCTATGGTATAAAGGCAGATTTCACTACATAGCTGAAATCTGCTATGTCTTTATGCTTTATCTTATCTTAAACCCCCATAAAATGAAGATCAAAGTATTTATGTCCCTCATAGATAAACAGAGATAATATGCAAAGACAATGTATTATTATACAATATATATCAGACATTTGTTATTTGAGGGGGTGGGGGGCGGGAGGAAAAGACAATTTCCTGTGGCAGTTTTTGAACTATGTTCCTGTTCTGTGGAACTTAACCAGAACTCCCCTACACACACACACACACACACAATATTCCACCTGTGCTTTTATTCAGCGAACCATTAATTATATATTCTAATTTTGGTCAAAGGAGTTACCCAGACATGACATGTCATTTCTAAAAGCACATGACTTCTTTTACCTTGTGACTGCTATGTGACTCATCACAAAACATAACAATCTTTTCTTTATTATAGAAACAAAAGCCTTACTTATTGAACTATTGTATGAGGATTAGACATGTTATTTCATCATGGAGAGTATATAAATGTGTTTGTGTACATTTTGTGTGTATTATGACAATATAATCATGTATTTGTTATCTTTTTATTTCTTAAAATATAAAACTTATATCCCTTTATGGTGGCAATATACTGTACTATATGGCTATGTGGCAAACTTTTTATCATGACCATTAACCTTTGCCTTTTATATTGAGGAACTGAGAGCGTGTGTTCATTTGTGAATCTTTCTGCCAGTGTGTGTCTGCATAAAGCTTATATTATTCTGTTTGCTCTTCCCTACAACCTCGAACCTGGACTGATGTGTGTGAGACATCATTGTGTCTGAGATGTTTGTCTGTGAATCACAATGGCAATAATTGGTCGTCTTTCTTGCTGACCTTTCTCTATGAATCTTTTACTCAGTGAGGGGATGTCTGAAAGTTTCCCTGTTTTTAGGTACTCAAGATCCTTCTTTTAGTTTCATACAATGTTTTAGTTTCATCGTTCCAAAGACAGTATATTCAATTGTATGTGTTCATAGTAAGTGACAGTCTCGCAAATAAAGGAGATCCTTCTAAACTGCAAGGGAAAATGACTCTAAAATGACAAGAATCTGTCTGAGTGACTTTTGGGGATTTTTTTTTTTAATTTTTTAATTTTTTTTTATTTATTTATTTATTTAGTGGTCAATGGCAAAAAAAAAAAAAAAAAAAAAAAAAAAAATTCAAATATATGCCAAGACATGTAAAATTGTCCATCTGATTTAATGATAGAGCCTTTAAAGGCCCATACTGGCCATTTTGCATGTTTGAGCCTAATATATTCAATTTTCATACAAGTAACATTACTAATAATCATTTCTCAAAGGATATGAAACGGTGAATTAAATTTTTTTTCCTACCTTTCAGACCGGGTTCAGATTGGGTTTCAGTTTATTCTGGTATGCTATTAAACTCAACTTGTTGATACTTGAAACGTTCTTAGGATAGGTAATCCATCATCGCGAACAAGTGTATTCAGAGTTTTTGTTTAAGTTAAGTATTTTAGCATTTAAGCGCACTAAACAGCTTGAAGTGAATATAGGTCTGCACTGGGGAATATAATCCCAAAAGAAGACCTGCGTTTATTGAAAAAATTTAAATGACCATGACTTCATAAGGCTGTGTAACTATTAGCAAGCGAAACATCAATTTTTAAGGTGGGCATATTGTTTGAATATTTGATTTTGAAAGATTAAGAGGTTTTGCAAAATATCAGGAAAGCTGAAATATAGTTTTTATCCTTTGGGAAATGGTTGTCAATAATGTAACATGCATGAAAATTGAATATATTAGGCTCAAACATGCCTCATATATTCAAAATGGCCAGTATGGTCCTTTAAAACTCAGTAGTGCCTTTTAAGTAGTATNAGAGAGAGAGAGAGAGAGAGAGAGAGAGAGAGAGAGAGAGAGAGAGAGAGAGAGAGCGATTAAGACAGCATGGAAAAACATTTTTAACTGTAAAACTAATTATGACAAATTTGGAAGTGTAAAGAATAACACCACTGATTTTGCATGTTTTAGATCATGTACTGTCACAGATGAGGTATAATATCACATATACCATACAACTTTTCAAAGCATAGTGTATATATTATTTAGGCTTTTAATTTCTATTTCTCATAGAAATATTGACACTTGAAACTTGCTTCAGTTGCTTTGTTCTTTTCAAATTACTGTATGCTATCATGTTGTGGTTATGCAGTTGTGAATGCAGATTAAAGCTTCAACACTTGTGATCAAAGCTTTTTAATATTGTATAAGATGAGTGTATATTGCTTATACTGTATTAAGGTGGGTGTATCACTTGAAGATTTGATTTTGAAAGATTAAGACGTTTTGCAAAATATCAGGAAAGCTAAAATATGGTTTTATCCTTTGGGAAATAATTGTCAGTAATGTAANTTTGCAAAATATCAGGAAAGCTAAAATATGGTTTTATCCTTTGGGAAATAATTGTCAGTAATGTAACATGTATGAAATTTTATATATTAGGTTCAAACATGCAAAATAGATGGTATGGTCCTTTAAAACACCGAAACAAATTGAAATCAATGGTTACCTGGAAGATAGAAAATTGAGTTTTAAAAAATCTCAAATATTAGATATGATTTCATAAATTGTGATTTTAAGCTCTTAATTAGTAATAAATGGGCTAAAACATGCAGTGTATTGTACTGAAGGGTTTCAGTATGTTAATGTATGCCCACCATCTGACTTTAGCAGTGCCAATACAATTTGAGTAAATCCAAAAATTAAAAACAAAAAAACAAAAAAAACAATGCAATTTGAAAAGTTTATGTAGTTTATTTACAAAAAAGCTGACAATGATGAAAATAAAGATCAAACAAAAAAAGTCTGATAGTAAAACCTATCTGTAATATAAACCACCTTCAATTGGAACTCCTACTGTACCTTTCTGTATTTTTGTAAACTAAACTAAAAAGAAATTGTTTATTTATAGAAAAGCATCAGACAAAATGTTGTGGTCTTTTTATCCAAATGATCATTCTACAAGCAAGAAACTCAGCAACAAAAAAAAAAAAAAAAAAAAAATTATACATGTCAAATATAAAACTTTCTGAGAACTCTCATCTATGTATTTGAAACAGTGGTCATACTGTAATGTGCTTTTGAGTGATGGTAGATGTAGATTAGAAAAAGATACCTAGAATTTGTCAGGCACACAAAAATAAATTACTTACTGAAATGTTAAAAAGGATGGCAGATTTTATGGCAGAGGTTACACAACAAGGTCTGTGTGAGTGCTGCACATATACAATACATAGACATGTTGTATACAGAATATTAAGGTCATGTTCCTGATTCTGAGCTGCAGCCCATAGTGTACAAGCCATGTAACTGATAAAAAAATTTTTAAAAAAATTAAAAAAAATCTTCATGTACCTGTAAGTGGTTTGCTTCCCTTATGTACATATCTTCCAATGTGCTTGGTTTAAGTTTTGACCTGGATTCACTTACTGTGTACATTGAGTGTACAAGTGTATTTGCTGTAGCACATATTGAAGGTCTGCTACTGGTCAGCTTTCAGGCAGTAATGGGCATGTTGTCCCTGTAGCAGGCTGTTCTCTGGGGACCACTGTAGCTGCATAAGTCCTGGTAGATGCGAGCCATCTGGTCTGTGGCCACCTCATCAGACATCTCCAGGCTGGGGTTGCTGCAGTAAGGCTGTGAGCGCCGCACGTTCATCGCCTCCAACAGGTGCTGACAGTTCACCACCGTGATCTGCCAGAAGGAGAGGGGACAGAAAGATGCAGAGAGAAAGACAAAAAAACAGGCTTTGGTCAAAATTCAAGTTTTCAAGTAAACATTTGAAAATGATGGCTAAGTGGAACAGCCTTTTTGTGCTTTTCTTTAATGAATAATACATTTGCAATGCTTTAGTCATTTTTGTTTCTTGGGTGTGCATAATGAGAAAATTACAGGTTGGAAAAATGGATGTGATCTAAAAAGGCTCAGCTTGACTGGTCTTACCTGCACAATGATCAGTTTGCTCTTGGCACTGCTGAGATCATGGAGCTCCTCTCCAAAACAAAGAATCACTGTGGGATCCGGGGCTGGAAACTGACCTTCCTGGTATAGCTGCAGAGCTGAGACATGCAATGTACAGTATATATACAGCTGTTTAGTGTAATAACAGAAAAATCTTTGAAGTTCTCAACCATTGCTCAGTATTTTTCCATTGTTAAGTTTTGTATGTCTTTGTTTGTCTTTTAAATGGAGACTTACCTTGCAGGAACCTTCCTGTATCAAAAATCTTGATCACAGCATCCCTTTCAAGTTTACAAGGCCCAGGGTTGTACGGTGGGCCAATATCTCCCAGTCCACTCCAGAAGACACGGCTCTGGCATAACCTCTTGATGAAGATGCCCTCTCGATTGGCACGCACGAGTACACCCCTCTCTAGGTGGCCTAAGAGCTTGCGTGTGACATGGCGCTGGCGCTCATACTCAATGAGCTCAGCTGGGGGGAAATTAACACTCTGCATGCTGTCTGAACTATAGAGGGCCCCATGGCCCAGATGATGATGGCCTGGGGAGATCCGGCAGCCATCAGGATGAGTAACCAATGTGTTGTTCATCAGTTTTCCTCCATAGTAAAAACTGATCATCATCTGAGAAAAAGCTGTTAAAACAGAACACCTTGTAAGTTATACAAAGACCCTGCTTGTTGAAAGCGCTTTGTTTCATCAATATTGTCACTGTTTACCAATAGATCAGATGTTACTTGTGCTATTAGATTGTTGAGATACCTGAGCTGAAAGATCCTGATGGCAAAGGGTCTTGATGCATTGGGAATGCTGTGAATTTCAAAAGGAAATCACAAGTCAATGTCTCTTTCATATTGTGGATGCAATTAAGAGACCTCTGACCACACTGTCATGTCATTATTATGCTGCATCATCAGAAACACTATGTCGCTAACCCAATCATACAAATCACCTTAGTCAGCAAAGTTCAACAGGATATTAGTCAATGTTTCCATTGCAGAATTCAACAAGACAAGCAAATAAACTCTATTTAGCGCCCACAACAACAGGGACATGACATCAAGCTTTCAACTTGGCATTTCAAAGATATTAAGGCTTATTTCTCACAAAGAAATCAGAGTGTTAATTAAAAACTAAGTGTCTTACCACTGATGCTGCCCTGGGACCAATACTCTGGACTGGCCTGAATGCTACAGCCCTCCTCCTGCAAAAAGACAACAGTGCCATAAATCGTCTCACCTACTGCTATAAGAAATTGCTGTCAGTCAACACAACCTTTCCACACTGCCACAACTGTGAAGATCAAGTGGACGAGTATATATGCTCAGTGCAAGTGTTGCACAAGACAAAAGACTGAGAAAACAGTGACAAAAAATATTGAGCAGTTTTATAGACAAAATACATAAAGAAATAGGTGACCGAAGGGAGGACAGGAAAGTTGAGAATTAATGTTTCAAAATATGAGGAGCAGTCTTACCTCTTTAATTAGCTCCTCTAGTTCTGCAGGGCTGCAGTCCATGTCAGTGATATCACCACAGCTGGTGGTAGCTGTTATGGCCACTCCTGAGCTTTTGCCATCTGTAGGTGAAAAGAGAAATGTCATTAGTATCTGGACGACACAAACAATAGTGTCCTGTTTTTCTTTAGACAATATGGTGGTTATAGTCATTATCAGAAACAGGATATCATCTGCATCACATGAAAACACTGGCAATTCTAATGTAACAATCTGCAAAATATCTGTTAAAGTTCACCAATATTTACTTTTCAAGACATTCATGGTTCAAATGCCAAAAGAGACTGTTTACTATGGGTGGAGATAATGGAGATATACTGTATTTTGGATTTGCAGTAATAAATAACATACAATATACCCAACAAAAACACAAACTCACTCTTCTGCTCTTCTTCAGGTACAATGCGGTAGACTTTATAGGGCTCAGAGATGTCTAACTGTGACCTTTCTGTCACCTCCTCAAAGTCAGGGCTTTTATTCAGGGCACAGCGCAGCCGAGTCTTCCATGTTGCAGGTTCAGCCTTGTCCCCTTCCTTAAATTTGCCTTTAAATACAGCCCAGGCCTGTGGAAAAATTGACCTTATAAATATGCTATTGTATGCTGTTAAAGCATTATGATTAGAGGGGAAAAACATGAAACTGATTCAGTTTTCCTTCCAAAAGAAAGAAAGAAAGAATATCTTTCGCAATCATGTTTTATGAGTTGGAAATTGGCCGGGCTATCCAAAAACGAAACCTTTTTAATTACTATAATGTGGTGTGTACTGAAACTAACTGACAATTCTGACGTTTAAAATCCTAAATTATAACTTCCGATTCTGTACATGTGGAATTTAAACAAACAAACAAGCAAAAAAAACAAACAAACAAAAAAAAAAACAACAACAAAAAAACAAAAACATCCGCTGCTGACAGGGACCCAAAAACCGTCAGTTCAACCTCTATGAGACTGGATTTTCGCACCTGTGGCACCGGTGCCAAAGGTGCTTACACAAGGATGGCACACCTTAAAAATGGATGCGTCAACTTCTTGGTTGTAATCCTGCTTCCCAGCATGTTTCCAGGGGATGCGGAACATACTGCGGGTATCATCCTCCCACTGGAGTCCGGAGTACTGCGTACTTAGAATCTGCTCAATCAGCCACTGCTTCAACCTCCGACCTCCCGTGTTGGACATCTTAAAGGGGAAAACTTGCCTGGGATATCTCAGTGATACCTAAACGGTCGGATATAAAAAATACGACTACTTACTTTAGTCATGCTACATCATGTTACATTGTAACAATATAATTGTATATATGTATTATAACCAAACTGTAAAACTATAACTATAACTATAAAACTTACAAAAATGAAATAAACATAAAGCCACTCACAGTTTTCAGTAGTTTAGTAGTTTGTTTGCAGCTTCTGTGTGAACTTGTTTATCCTGAGAAGTTGGCAGATGTCGGACTGTCTGTCATTTAATAAAGTGCGCTCTCCTGCACATGCCTAATAAGTTTATTGCTTCCTACGCAATGAATGAAGCATTGCTGAAAGATGATTTGACAGCACACGCTTTACTTTGACCAATGAGCTTTTACCAAAGCTTCAACAGGCCCGCCCATTCCGGAAGTCTTGTTCTCCTAACCAAAGGCATTTACAAGAAATGGACTGACATGCGTTGTTGGTTGTAATGCTGCCCAGCCACGCATGGCAGACGCACTGAATGAGCCGGAGAATCACAAGTTACCTTATGCTGTGGGGGATTTCTCCATTACACACGGAGGTAACGTGCCTTTCCACGCCCACGCAGCGCTCATCATTAAACCTCATACAGTGCTCATGCAGGTACAGCACAGAGAACACTGCCTTATGTCACTTTATATAACAAAATCATGAACTATATGATGCAGAGTGGAAAGGACAATCAGACATTTAAAGGTGGAAGACTATTATTTTTGTTTACACCATATGGTCAAATAATTCCTTTATTGCTAATTTTGGAGACTGAATTTTGCTGATAATGTCATCTACATAAGATATTCTAAGCGTCTCTGTCATTTTTCATATAGGATCTGGAAAGAAGTTTTCAATAAAAATATTTGAGACTAATTCATATTACAAATATCCACAAATTCTTTTCTATTCCATTCTTACCATATTAACTTGGCAGCGTGATAATTAAACAGGTTAAACTGAAATGTCGACTTGTTATCTTGTGTCTGTTTTCATAAAATAATAAAGGGAACCAGGATTTATTTCCCTTTTGGTGATAACTGGGTGAATTCCACAATTCACTCACACTTAAGAAAGCCCACTCACTAGCTGCCTTTTCAGTCATGAGTCAAAATACACACATACTGTGGCTATTAATGAATTTCATGAGGAGTTACAAGGCAGCTGTCTCAACATGCAATGTTGTGTTTTGACTTGGTTTTCAGCTCTGAAATCTGTATAAAAATCAGCACAAACATACCAAGAAGATGCAAACCAAGATCACGTAATCTCGGGTGCATGGATCTACCCCTGGTCTGCTATGAAGCAACTGCTACAACACTTGAATAATCTGTAATAAATATGCAGGCTGTTCTTTGTACTAAACTCTCTGTCCATCAGACAGAGTGAAGCTCTTAGCCGTTGCTTTTGCTGTGCAGCTGCCCTGTTATATACTTACATGTGAAATCTTTGTGTGGCCAGAAAAGACAAAAATATACCATGTTGAAATTAAAGAGGATCCTATGGTGAGCTGACAAGTTGGATTCTTATGGTTTTCAGCCAGAGCTGCTGCCTAAACCCACCTGTAGCAAGGCTAAACCACTGTAATGTTTTTCAGTAATCTGTGCATAGCATGGCCAGGTTCAGGTCTAACAATCACAAGTACAAGTTATCTGGATGACTTTGCACACATAACATACACACTGTTAAGATGATAGTATATGTTTATTTGCATTTTTATATTTTTTGGCAATCACTGCAATTTTATTAAAAAAACAAAGAAAAACATAAATATAGAATCAAACACTGTACCATTAAATTTATAACAGATTCCCTAAAAATTAGCTTACTTTTGCATAATAAAAAGATAAATCACACAATCAGAATAATCAGGAAGACTTTAGCATTTGGACGGCACAAATCCTTCATGTGTAGTTAGACACTTAAATATGAACACCAGCAGTTTGTTTAACTCAGCCCACCTTCCCAATTAGCCTGCTGTGTATTACTCAAACATGACCTACTTTCAACCTTACCCCCATGTACTACTCAGAGGTGCCATATCTACATTAAACAGCCACAGTACTGTTCTCCTTACTTACATCCACTGACTGACTATTTTGACATCATCTGATAGTGGACTGAAAGCTGGCTAACACTTTGTTTTATTCTCTCCATCTGATAGTGTTGCTGTTTGGCTAGGAATTAACTTGACCAGCTAGTGGCCGGTCTCTTAGGCAGTGGTGGTGATCCTGTTTAAGACAATAAAGATAAAGTCACCAGGACCTGGCAGGTAGAGCCAAAAAGTGGTAACTGTTTTTTTGTGTGTATTGTACTGATACATGCAATGTCTGCAATGTCTGTCGGGCAAGCTTTCAGTAGCATGGATGTGCTGGGGCATATGCTATCAGCCTCACAACACTGTAACATTGTCACACCTAAACTGGAGCTGGTTAAATGGTTCACTGCTGAGATCCTCCGAGTCCATGTAGCCACTAATTTCTTTCTCAGCATGAATGGTGCCAATGTGGTTACATTTTTATAGATTACAGTCCACCAGCGCAGACTTGACATTCACTTCAATTAATTAGTGTCTAAAAGTTCCTTCATGAAATAAATCACCTTTTTTTTAAGGCTCTTGAGCTGAACCTTGCAGGTACAGAGAGTTGAAATGGAAGTCTTGTGGTTCCTCGTGGTTAAGGTGCTGAGGTGTGTTAGGTGTAAGGCGTCAGTGAGCACCGATGGCCCTTGTGTGGCTGTACTCAGACAGCTAAGAGAACATGAGAGGTACTAGTAGTGGAAAAGAGTCCGTAGCCCAATTCTAAATCAGCTTCCAACTGCTTCAAAAAGACTAGACAGATGCAAATGAAGTATAAAATGGTCAATTCAAAGATTAATCACCGCACACCAGGAGGCCTCATTTCTTTTTCAAGTTCTCAATTTTATTAGGAATGTGTGTTTCGCTACAAGCTTTGTCACATTGTTTGCACTATTTCTAATGAAACTGAGAACTTGAAAAAGAAATGAGGCCTCCTGGTGTGTGGTGATTAACCTTTGAATTGATCATTTTGTGAGCTGTTTTCATCAGCACCTGGGAAAGTATACTTTTTGTAAGCTGTGCACAGAGCAATTCGACTGACTTTAATAAAGTATAAAATGGCTTTGCTTTTAGGAGGATATTTATTAAATCCTGTGGTTTCAGGGTCACTTAAAGGAATTTAATTTGATTGCAACTTGGGGTGGTTTGGAATTGGGTACAGAATAATAGCTGCTCCCATTTCCATACAGGACAGGAAGCTGGCATGACCAGAGGCCCATAGTTCAGCTGCTGTTCTCAGAATCCTCAGAGTCACATGGCAGAGCACAGACACCCACAGACCGGTTTATACGCTGGTCTGCTCCTCGCCTCTGGCTCTCCTGTTGCTCTGTGTACTGGCTCAGCAGGGCTCCCACCTGTTCTCGGTCTTTAAATGGACTGGGGTGGAAGCTGGACCGTAACCATGCTCGGTACTAAGTTGAAGAGAATAGACAGAAATTTTACATGTCATTGTGTAATTATGTTTAAATAATAAAGACTTTACTGGTAAATGTTGTTAGACTGAATCACAATCTGATTCAATCCAAATTCTGTATCAGTTTCATTAAAGTCTGTCCTTTAGACTCATTCATAAAATGACTTTGACTGCAAATGACATTGCCTTCATAAAATGATAGGTTGAACTGAACTATATAAATGTAAAAGTTAAGTACAAAATAAACTACGGTGGCTGACAAGATTTCCCTTGGTGTCAGTTTCTTCTCAGTAAGGGATGCATGAGGACTGGAAAGAGTTGGTGGGAGTCAAGTGTAGGACTGTGATGAAACATTTCTCCGGAAAAGCCTGAATATCTGGCACGCCACAGATATCCCTGCTTGTACACTCTAGCAGGATTTCCCCTGCTAGTCTTACACTATCAAAATGGTGGCTTCTGTACCACTAGTAGCACTGTAAAGACTTGGTCTCTGTTTGTGTTTTGTGTTCTACCAGTGCAGCCATGAGGACGGATACACATCACGAGTATGGGGCTGAGGTGGCGCACATTTAAGCCTATTGTAGAAGGTAGTAAAGTGAGAGTTGGCGGCAGTAATGTGCTGTAAAAAATGGCAATGTGCAATCAAAAGAGGAATAAAAAAAGGTTTCATAAAAACACTTTTCACTTTTAAAAATGTTCTGTAAATGCTTATGAACTAAGAAATGCATTCAACAGGTTTGTTTGGGCCTTAAGGATACACACCATGTACACTGGCAAGGAACACTGAACGTAGACAACATTGTATGTATGTAGGTAATTTTATTGATGCTTATCTACAGTACATAGCTGAGATCCAATCCCCGTGATTTGCAACCAGGTGAATTTATTCTAATTCAAAGGCAATTCAAGGGGACTCTACCTGCGCTCCCTCACAGCAGAAGATTCAGACAGGAAAAGTTCAACCTGTCTGACTGGATGATCAACTTTTAGCCAAGCAATGATGCCAGTAAATGATGTCTGAAAGGGGCAGTACAAGATACAATGGCAATGCTTAACAAAAGGTGTTTTCAGCAATCAATAGCATCTAGAAACTAACTCCAACATTTATGAATATTCACAACTTGTTACAAAAATTGAAAGGCTCAAGTTCTCAAAGCTTGAATTATTGAATTATGTATGGACGCTGCCCTCATAAATGTGGATCATGTGGACCATGAGACCCACATCTATAAAATATTTTTGCAGGCAGTTAAGTTTATTTTTTCTTTATCTCTGGTAACTGGTCAAACAGGCATATTTAATCTGAATAGCAAATTTCAGGTGTTTCAGTTGTGAACACAAAATTTATAATAACAATTGCATTCATGCAACTGAAACAGAAAGTACTGTTTTGCCTTACAGTCTTTTGAAGATATCACAACCTTTTTTCAATTTATCCTAAGCTTTCATAATTCTAACAGTGTTTATGGTTGTGCTTTAGTTTGGGTTTATAGGCCAAGGGACCAGTCCTCATTCTATAAAAAAAAAAAAAAAAANAAAAATATATATATATATATACTTTGGCTAGGAGAATGAAGGGTGTAGACCTACAGCTGGTTTGCTGGTGGCTGTGGGCAATCAGATGGTTTTTTGGGGATGGATGGTAGAGAAATACAGTTCACCTGTAGGTATTCTGTTGTGTAGATATATTATCTTTATATTTACTACCACTGGAAAGTGGCCTCACTTATAACATGCTATAGCCTTCCCTTCCCATAAATATCCAATTGTGGTTCAACAAGTGCAACCAGTCATGGAAGTGAGGAGCTGCAATTTCTCAAGTGATATCGAGGAAATAGAGCCTTTAGTTACTTTATGCAATACCTTATTCTTTACGAAATATAATGAAGTGAAAGTAACTGTGAAAGTAACACATAAATCCATCTTCCTAAAATTAGTATGCTCATCATGCAACCTAAAAACCAAAACAATGAAGTACTCATTCATTTAAATCAAAACAACGATACATATTAATAAAAAAAATATGAAATTCATAGTATCAATATTGAAGTGTTCCACATTTGGGACAGACCAAGAATGAAAATAAACATACAGAAGATGTTCTCTTGTATTAACTTGTGAAGGCCTTGCTGGACGGGTGCCTTTTTTGTGCTCAGGAACTGCAAAAGATATTTCTCTGAGAGATTTTAAACTACATTGATAAGGCAATTACTGATAATTGTTAATATTACTGTGTACAGTCTTTAGTGATGAATGAGATCCAGCACAAATAAACATACACTTGTTGTCGTGAGGATTCTTGACTTTCTGTTTGAGGCAGCTGTGGGAAAAGCACCAATACAGCAAACCCATTTCCCTTATATCCTCGAAATCACTGCAAAATCTAACAAACAATGAGCATTTTTTAAGTCACGTTATGTTGCAAGATGCTGACAGTAATGCTGAGCACGTGATGAGCAGTACCAAGCTGATGCAATCCCAGCAAACCCCCTCCAGTTCCCCTTCTCTACTCAATTGCTGTCAGTGAACACGCACTTGGTGCTTTCAAGTGAATGAAATTCTGCATTTAAAGGCTATCTACTCACTTATGTAAATGTACGTGAATATAAACATGCAAATATGTCAGGTATGTATCTTTCAACATTTGGCCATTCTTCTCCCCCTAAACCAGACGAAACACTGAGTGATGATGATGATTGTCTTCAAACTGAAAGCAGACAAATGCATTTGTCTAAGGATGAGACATGGTGAATTATGTAGCAGGGTGTGCTTGCTGGTGTGCTTGCACACCAGCAAGATAGTTCATCACTCACACACAGCAAATGTGAAAAAGGTGCTCAATGACATTGTGAATACAACTTTGCACAACAAAATAGTTTTTGTTCTGAGTTTTGTTTGTTTCTATAAGATATAGCTGGTATATGCACATATATAGTCAAATCTGTCACTTGATACCATTTTACAATAAGGACTGAATCAGGATTGTTTGTTGCTGATCTATAAACTTTATAGAACAGTGTCAAAATTGATTATTTTGATTACACTTTTTTTTTTTTTTTTNTTTTTTTTTTTTTTTACAAATGACTGACAAAAAAATTGTGATATGGTGTTCTTGTTGAAATGAAGATGTGATCTTTTTGCCACTGTAGACTCAGACTTCAAGCTCAGATTTCAGTTGCTCATTTTTTCTCAGAATTCTGACTCTAATCTCAGAAGTGTAACAAATAATAACATAACAAATAATAACTAATAATAACAGCTTTATTCTAAGAGTTTAATGCTTCAATATTGTCACATAATTCTCAGACTATAGACTTGATTATACTCTTGGTTGTAATATTCTTCTCAAAAGTTTCACATGGTCATCAACTAGATTAACACTGGAATTCTTTTAAATAAATGTGATGGAGTCTGCTGCAGCACAAACTGCAAACTCCACCAGTAGGTAATTCCACTCTGGGACATAAAGTCACACACGTATCATCACAGGGAGTTATTTTTGTTCATTCACCTGTGTCTCTCTTTCCTATTTGAAAGGGGAACTTGAATATGTTCTTATTTTTAAGAAGATATGGCTATATCATACCAAGCAACCTCTACCTGGGCACCTTCACTATCTTTGTTTCTACTTTGGGGCTAAAAACATATTGTGAAAAAAAAAATAAAAGTAAAACAATTAAAAAAAAACAAAACATCATGTGATCACCTTGGGTTAGTCTCTGCATTCAACGTGTGTAGTGTGATGCTTGGATGCATCATATTATGCAACAAACAACAAAACATGTATTTGAATTTCACATGAGAATGGCAGCCCAGCCACCAATAGTGGAAAATGACTTCCATAAGTGTTACAGAAAACACATATTGAATGGCTATTGCGACAAACATACCAGTGAAAAAAGTATAGAATAAAAAAAAACAAAAAAATACAGAAATCTTACACCTGAAAACCATTCTGATTTTTGATGGTACTTTTAAGTATAGTGTATCTGTGTGTTCTTTGTCCGTACCTCTGAGACTTGTGTGATCTGGTACTCCTGCAGCTGCTGCTGGAAGCCGTAGTTTGGGCCAACAAAGGAGCGAACAGCTTTGACCGCAGACAGGCATTCCTCCCAGCTGTAGTGAGTGACAGTCATCAGGTAGGCCACCACCATGGTCGTGCTGCGGGACACACCTGCAAGACTACAGAGCACAAACGAAGCTGCTTGTCACTGAGACCAAGTAGATTAATACCTCTGTCTCCCACAATGGCATCATTACTGGATTATTACTGGTAAATAAATTATAGTTATGTCATCTATTTTCTCAACACATAAGCAAAGATAATGTTGCACCTACTTTCACTTTTTGTTGGTTTATGTTATATATTTGAAATACTGAATAATAGCACATTTTGTTAGTTTGATAGATGTAGTTACATCTACATCTTGTAAAATCTTCTGAGGCATGCTGTGATGAAGAATTAGATAAAGATGACTTGAAACCTCCAGCTACAGAGAAGAGGCTGGGCACTGCTTAACTGCTAAAATCTTACCAGTGAACCAGACAGGATCCACCATTCAGACGACATTCATGGATGAAGCTGATGCACTCTTTAAAATGCTGTAACCTAGAAAAAACAAAGACAACTGAAGATGATACAATCGAAAAGGCTTGACATTGAAAATCTGACGTACAGTAGCACACATTTTGGGTTTTTTTTGCCAATTTTTGTAACAATTTTAACAAATAAATTAGTCATGTCATGGCATCTGTGTTATAGGTGATCAAATCAGGAAACTACTTTTGCTAAAGTAGAGTGATTTGAGTGTTGTAGAGGCTATTAAAAAGATTGCAGGTTATACATTATGGGATATGAGAAAGGACACTCTGAACTGAAACCCCCATGTTGAGGTACTCACTTAACATCAAAATTATCTACAAAAACTCTGTACGCTGCTTTTAAAAAGGGATCAAAATAATGCGGGTAGAGTGTGGAGTGTACAGCAAGGCGACCCAGTGCCGATGTGCGGCTGAAAGTTGTAAATGTCACACATGCCAAGGAGCAGCAATTTTACTTTCAACTCCCCCAGTCATGTGAGGAAAAAGACAGAGACTGTGGTTGACCAGAGCAGACAGCAGAGACAGACAAAGGAAGTAGCTGTGCTTGTTTCTGTCCATCTGCAAGATTACAATTGTTTCTAACGTTCATTGCCACTTTGAAACAGATATTCAGCAAACAGCTCCATGCCTTCTAGTGAACCATTTATGTTTGCCTCTCTATTTTTACTGACAATTAAAGCACCATGAAAATTCTACTGTAATTAACATGAGAGCACAGAGATGTTTAAACCTGTGAGGCTCTTTTGGACTTAAGGTGAATCCAGACATTTGCACAATGTGGTGCTGTTGGAGTTCAAATATCCTTCATACACCGCCAAGAAACCCTGACAGTGTTTTGCACAATCAAGGCATGTATGTTGATAGCACTGTCTCCTGAGGAGCAGATGCTGGTTACTCAATAGCAGACAGAATAACAGACGGGAGTTAAAATAGAGTGACTGCCACTTTTCTTTTTTCATTCTTCCTGAGAACCAAACTCCTCTTGAAAAGATGTCCCCTCAGCATTTTATTCTGTCTTTCTAGCACAGAGGTTTCCGGCTGTCTTGTTTAATTTGCTTAAATTTCCTTGTGAAGAAGATATGAGGTTTAAACCAGCTGAATGCAGAGAAAAATACTGTTATGCTGCATTCCAAATGCAAAACAATTCTGCAGAAATAATAAGGTGAAATTTAAAATCTTTAATTTACAGGTATATAATTATATCAGAATACATAATTCAAACAAAAAAAATCTATTCAAGAATTAGAACATTGTTCTCTGATTTCCCTGTAACAAAACTTTCATGAGAGGTTTTTTTTTAGTCTCATAAAGGGTCTACAGTTTAATTTTTTTATATTATGAAATTGGTGATGCAAAGTCCTGTGAGGAATTAAGTGAGATTAAGGGCTATACCAATAAACTTGACTTAAAGGATCATACCTGTGATTTTGTTTCAGCATAATAAGTACAACCCACATATACTTTTATTTACTGCCAATCATTTTCCAAATCATTTTCCAAAACATACTACTGGAACGGTAAATATTAGATTTGTTTTTCTCCCGTTAGTTTCATTCTTTCCAGTATGCTAAAAAAAAATAAACTTGTAGAGACATGAAATGTGCTTGAGATAGGTAATCCATCACAGTGAACAAAACACTCAAAATCACTTAATTTAACTGAACCAAGTTAAGGTTCAGAGCTGACAGATAAAATGTATGTCTCTACCAGGGAATGCAGTCCCAGGAGAAAACTGCGTTTACTGAGAAATTAAAACAACCATGTTTTCTACAATTGTGCAGGCAAAACACTGAATTTTAAGCTGGGTGTATCACCTGAAGCTTTGATTTTGAAAAGATTAGGGGATTTGGCAAAATAACACAATAACCATCTGTGGTTTTATCTTTTGGAAAATAGTAGGCAGTAACGCAACATGTATTTATTGGGCTCATACATGCAAAATTACCGGCATGATCCTTTAACATCCTATCTGCCCTCCCCACGAAATTAGAGCTGTAAGGGGTTAATATAGTTTCAGACAGCTTCAAAGTGCTACAGTGGCAATAAAAGATCAGAACCAAATGAGAAAGACAGTTTCTGCTGTGGGAGGGGCCGTTAGATCTGGCCGTAGGGGCTCTTAGCTGCCGGCAAGCACGGTAAGGTGGCAGTTGGCCTCATCACTCCCATCTTGTCAGACCAGTGATTGTGACAGAGGGGATTTATTAAAGGCCTGGGTGGTCGAACCCAACAGCCAGATGTCACAGTGACGTTTCCTTCCTCTGCTTCCTGAGGGAAGGACGCCTGATTGCGACAGTGGGGTCAGACACCTCCGACCCAAACAACCAGCAACGTCCAACCAACACCAAACCTCACTAACTCACTCTGCAACCCAGTGCATTCTCTATTCTACAACCTAAAGCTTCTAGTGATCCCCAACAGTCCTCATACATCTTTCACGTCTGCAGACCTCCATCTCACACTCAAAAAAGTGAACTTTCCTTTTCTTTAACATTCCAGGTAGCAAAAACCCAAAGTTTTTTCCTTATATTCACATCAGATGTTCACCTGCCTCCCAACAGGCAGTACACTTACATACCATTTCTGTATTTGTGTCAAGTCAAAGAGTAGTCATGGTCATTATTTATTTGTTCTGGTCAAGCTTTACTTGGTGTCGGGGTCTTATACCCATTTTACACCAACGTTCTGTGTTTACCATGTATCACCTCATTACCTACTCTATGGTCTCAATTACCACATGGACCCTTTTTTTCATACTCAGTCTGTAACTAATCTCAAGGTGTATCATCTACAGGGTCTCTGGGCAGAAAATTGTATATTTACATGGATGCTCAACAAATATATCACACAGGTCAAGAATTTGATCCTCAATGGGATTAGTGGAGCTGGTGTGCATGAAGCCATTGACCGTTCAGAGAAATCCATCCGGGCGTTATGACTAATGCTTTGTGTCAGAGACGACTGCAAGGGTGGAGGGACAGCTCATGCCTCTTTCAACACGGATTCTTTCTGATCAACAATCACACACGCACACACACACACCCAAAGAGTTAATAAAAACTGTGGAGAGAACTAAACCTCTAGGAACACTGCAGTATTAACATTATATTAGAGGCTCTAATTTTCTTCAAGACATGTACCTACAAGTCACGCAGTGACGCGACTGATAATTTATCTAAATGTAGAGCTACTGAGGATTTGTATCCCCTCTTGCTTTAATTTATACAAATAAGCCATTGTTGCCAGTCAATTTCCAATAACTATAAGAATTATGCAGCTGAATTTAAGACATTATTTCAACAGCTTTCTAAACTGTCAAAAATCTTAAAATAAACAGAGTAAGGATTAGCAATGGGCTGTCACACACTGGAACCACAATCTGCAGGGTAACAGTGGACATGTTGAAACCATACAGCGTGACTCATTGTGGCTTCAGGCATTCAACTGGACAAGGAAATTCAAAATCTGCAGTACAAGACCTATAGCACACAGGACAACTTCTGGATTCTTTGTGTGCGTGCGTGTGTGTGTGTGTGTGTGTGTGTGTGTGTGTGTACTGTGTATATATGTTTACCCACAGGTTCTGGCTGGAGGCATCAGCTGCATGAATACAAAGATACGTCATGTCCTGTAAAACACATTAAACATTGTAAACAAGTGGGAAAATCCATGAATATAGGCCATACATATCATATGCATATAATAGAGTAAATCATTTTTCTCTGGTATAATAGTGCATATGAGTAGCACTTTTTAAATAGGAGGGTTAAAGCAAGTCAAATCAAATCAGTTTTATTTATAAGCATGTTTAAAAACAACAGATGTTGACCAAAGTGCTGTACAACCAAAAAAAAAGGAACAACATGATGACAACAACAAAACAATAGGATGATATAAATAATGTAGCTGCATTCAATAATATGTCCCTGTCCCTAATTTACATATAGGTAATACAAGTTGCTTATTAATTATATCAGATTTAATTAGTTTAACATGTTTCTGATGTTAGTAGCTCCTGCCCACACCCACCCACACACACACACACACACACACACACACACACACACACACCATTAAGCATTAAATACTGTATGCCACATATCAAACTCAAGGCCCATGAGCCACATCTGGCCTGTGATACAATTATATCTGGCCTGCGAGATAATATCTAATTTCTATAATAACTTGCCCGCCGGTATATAGCATGCACATTACGGATACTACAAATCCCAGAATGTACTGCAACAGCCAATGCATCAATCAACACTTACAAGCGCCATCTCCCTTCCCCTCCGTGCCCATCCAGTCACTTTTAATGAACTTTAAGCTAGCCCGTGAAAGAAACGGCCAAAGGAAAGGTGGACTCTGAAAACAGGCTTTCAGCACAGGTGGGAGAAACTGTTTACTGCCATCAGGGATAAACCTGTGTGCCTTGTTTGCAGAGCTGATGTGGCCGTAATTAAAGAATATAAAATAAGAAGCCATGATCACATTTAAAATATTATTCTCATTTTGCTTGTTAATGAAAGACAAAAAGTGACTTTAGATTTTCTTTGAGAAAAATTACAGTTTTCTAGCTAATTTTGATTGCCTGTATAAAACTTTTTCAGTGGAAATGAGTCAGTGAAACACTGCTGATAGAGAGGAAGACATAAAAAAAAATGAAGTTCATATTAGTGTATGAATAAGTAGTCATAACACCTCTGATGAAAACGAGGCCAATGAAAGTCTGTTTTCAAAAGGTTGACCCTGTTTGGCCCTCGACTTGGACCCAATTTTTAATTTTGGCCCTCTCTGTGATTGAGTTTGACACCCCTGCTGTTTGTATGCCATCTCTGGCCCGTGTCTGCGGTTCCATCTACAACTCTTCACTACCACCAAGTGGCTGAAAGCATAATCACAAAATCAGCATTCTTCACTGCCTGTGAGTCGTACCACACTACAATAGTGATTAATATGATTGACATGACCAAAAATCTTAAGGTATAATTTTTACATCAAGTATAGCAAACTATTGTAATAAACTGCATATAGAATTGCAGGACATTTAATGATAACAGCCAACCAGATTTTTCCCCCAACCTCAAACACGGGCTTGGCATTGTTGTACACAGACAGGATGTGGGTGATGCCATTTTGAGACAAACTTTCTCTGTTTTCTGCATCTGGGACAGAGAGAGAGAGAGAGAGAGAGAGAGAGAGAGAGAGAGAGAGAGAGAGAGAGAGAGACAGTTATATTATTTGGTGCTTCAGTGGCCTGTGAGATGTTAACTGACCTGCAACATCTTTGGGTGCAGTTATGCCTGTGGTCATCTGCTCCTGTCACTTGAGCTAAAAATAGCCTCTGTGCTTCGGCCAGCCTGTTCATCATAGCTGCTAAAGTTAGAAATGTACAGATGCCACATTATTGTGCAATGTGCTATGCCAGGCCAGAGGGAGACACACTAAATACTGTTTATTCTCATTTTATGTGGAGCAATTTAATTAATTGTTATATTGGTTTGCCAAAAACCAAAGATTTGATGTATCATTGTAGCTTCTTAATCTCATTTTTACTCCTCTGGTTAACAAAGCATTCACATCCTTTTTGTCCAGCCAAATTTATGTTTGAGCAGAACTTTTAACTATTATTTCATGTTATTTATAAACCATTTGTAATGAATCATCATCAATCTTTTTAAGCTTGAAGGATATTGAGGAAATATCATTTTACAATGATATTTCCTCATTGGATATTTCCAATGAACTTAAAAATCAAATTAGATAATGACTGAGAAATTGATACATACATAAAGAGCTAAAAGTGTTATTTTTGGAGGAAATACTTAGTAGACGGAGCAGTACTCAGACACTACAGACAGACTACCTATAGATATTAAATTCAGGAGTTTAAAAGCACTTACAATCCCTTTTCACACTCTCAAATCAGATTACTAAAATGGTTAAATGATACTATGCAGCTTAAATTTAATTTGCTTTGTAGCTTTTATAGCATGTATATGGAGTAGAAAATGTGAAGGCCATTCTTCAAGTTTCAGTGTAATATGAAGCAATGAAGTAACAAACATAACTCTGCTGTGACTCTCTTAGTTGTGGATAGTGCCAAAATGCTCCAGATACAGCATAATAAATATGAAAATACCACAATGGTTAATGGCTTGAGATCATTCTTATTTGCTATTGCAACATGAAGTTATTAGTCAGCAGATTTTGAGGCTTTTCAGATGTTTAAATACATGTTCATTAATTAACATTTTGTGAAATTGTATGATACAATTTAGAACACTGCTATTATCTACTGCATTAACTTGCAAATAAGAATGAAGCAATTTGATTCAGCATAGCCTAATGGGAAAGTTATGCTGTTCTACTGTATCAACTCCTTACTGCCGACCCCCAATCAATACATGCAATCAGTACATCATAGGGTCTTTAATGGTGACTATTTGTACTAAAAAGTTACATCATATTTTTCTTACCTCTTATATTCCCAAGGTAGAGCCCATCAACAACCTGTGAAGCAGCAGTCACAGACATGTTTTATTCAGATTAGATAATCATTACAGTCCCAGATTCAAAAATGTAGCACAAAAGGACCAAATGTACTGGTTTGCACCAGAATTGATTTAAAGCTTGAGATCCAGCTACCAACAGAAGAAACATTCCCTACAACCATACAAGGCCTGAAGCATCCATGCATGATTATCACAACAGAGTGGCAAGCAGCCACTGAGAGTGTTGCTGTAACGCTTTCGAACAAGTACCATTCAGCAGCAGCCATCTGCATGTGATCTAATACATCGTGCACATTGTTGTGTTCTTATACTGGCCATTATGGATGGAAATTTACATAGTAAACCCATCTGCCAATCCAAACCATTTTTAAGATGATATGAAAATATTCATTGTTGCATTAGCGACTGTGTACAGCCAGTTAATTTTCAATTTGACAGAAATGCTAGGTTGTAGTTTTTCAGTCCCTTCATTAACATTTGGCATCTATTTAATTTGACCTGTTTGCAGCAGTGTGGAAAATCAGTGGGAGTGTCCCACTATCATAACTAGGCGAGCTAATACAAATGATGAGCTAGATTTAAATAACAGTAGCTTGAGGCCCTCATGAGATGATCAGAGGTCAAATGCAGCTACAGGCCAACACTGGCAGTGAGTGTCCTGCTTTAGGACACTTCAGCAGGGTGGAAACTTGCTGCTATATGAGAGCGAACCCAGACCTTCCACATCATCTCTCTGCTCATCATGCTACCTAGCTGCCCCAGTGTGGAATCAAACTATCTCTATCTGGAATCTGATCACAAAATGCGTTACAGTTGCCCCATATCTTTCCATATAACATTAACCGTAGCTACTTTATGCCTCAAACCAAATCAACCTTTTGTGTGTATCTCAATACTTATCAACCGAGGCAGTAACACACTGCTAAAATAAAAAAAAAAAAAGAAAAACGAAAGGAAAAATGGAAGCTCAGCTGTACAACACTGATAACTTTTACTCTTCTATTTATTGTTTAATTTACCCCGTCAGAGCAAAACATGTGACGTCATTGACCAGGCAGGCTTACTGTTTCCCAGTTAATAGTATTAATCCCAGTTAATAGTATTAGTAATAGTATTTCACAAAAAAAAAAATTAACAAGAAAGGCACCACAGAGATAACAACTGTTAATTATTTACCTTGTTCATTCCATTACCCATAATGACTTCGAAGAATTCAGCGACGAGCTAATCTCTGCAGCAGCAACAGTTTAACATGGACTTCAAGCCAAAACGTGACGTTGGACTCTGAACTTCCAAACCAGACCGTAGTGGAAAGCTACGCTGTGTGTGTGTCAGCTCCTCAGCAACATCACAAAGTCCATGCCGTAAAACGCCTATGTTATTGTTGTATAGTTCTTACAGCCTATAACCTCGTAGCTGCTCGTACAGTTCCGTCATCCTGTGTCGTCTTCCGGATTTTTTTGACGTGAAACAATTGCTGCGGGTTCATCCGGTAAGTGACGTCACGGTACGGCTGAGCACTGTTCCCCCTGCCCTCCACCTTCTCAGACTGATTTACATATATATATATATATATAATATATATTTTAAAAAAAAGTTATATTAACAATTATATTCAGACACGCGTATTTTAATCCGATAAACATAGATATATGCAAAAAAAAAAAAAAAAAAAATTNTTTTTTTTAAAGAACATACCCGGTGTTTCAAGCAGTACAGTATTTTTTTTTCTACCAAATAATCCACAGAAAGTTTTAACGAAGGTTCTCAATCATCCAGGAGGTAGATAGGTTGTATGAAAACTCAGTCAGGTCGAGTGGATTCAAGTTTTTTAATTCTGAAACGTTTCACTATCCATCCAAATGGGTTAGTCAGTTAGAATTTTCAGCCAGAAAATTCTATGCATTCATTTCTGACTGACGCAGCCATTTGGATGGATGGTGAAACGTTTCAGAATTAAAAAAAAAACAAACTTGAAGCCAGCTGACCTGACTGAGTTTTCCTACAACAATCCACAGAAAAGCTTTCATGGACTGCTGCAATACAAATCAGCAGAAATGTTCAAATAAGACATAGTAGTTGACTATTTCCCCATTGATTTCTCTCAATTTTAACACATTGTGCATTTATCGTCAACTTCAGCAAATTGTGCTGCTACTCACCAGGCAGAAATTAGAGTGATACTAGTTTTAGCAATGTTTGAACCACTAAAGTTTGTTCATAGGGGGTGCTCCCTTTCATTTCTGGTAATGTCTGACCCACTGTTACATTTTATCTTCAAAGTCTAACTGGAAAGGCAAAAGTCTAGATTGGTAAATTTTTGTCCTATCCCGCACAGATCATCTACATCTACTTTTTTGTTTACATTTTTACCTTCCTTGTGTGAAAAAATGAAAACAGAAATATATTTTTTTCAACAGTAACTTATATATAGGCCCACTTACGTTTGAATAACACTTCTATTGATTGCTTTGGTTTATTAGTTGATTTCTGATCATGAACATTTCTGTTGTGTTCGGCTAAAAGGTCAATGTTCTTTTGTCTAGCCAAATTTACTGGTGGCAACTTGACAATCAGCTATGTAAAGTATAGCATATTGGATGAATATAGTTCTTCCTTCTTTAAAAGAGAATATTTGAAGAAGCTTAAAAAACTAATACGAGACAAAAAATAATCAGTCAAAAAGAACAAATTGAATCAGGGATGATCGCATTTTTCTATCTTGGAGAAATTACCACACCATAAACATAAAATTTAATGTGCTATACTCAATCATTTGAAGCCCAACACTTATCTCCTCAATTTGGAATTAAACAATTACTGTAAAATGATTATATTGCAGCCACAAGAGTTATAAATTAGGAGTGAGAAGTGTAATAAGGTTGACAACTTTTATTGTTATAATACACAATGACCTTAAGAGGAAGAGGTCTTCCAAAATGCACAAACTGAGGTAAGGTGAAGTGTTGATAAATACAGACATATTGGTATTCTTGCATCTTTCTGTTGGTCTACTTTTATCTTCAAGTTTTTGTTAGGTCCTCTGTGTTATTTACTTTTTCCACTGCTTGTTTTCATAGTCCCAATTGACTGAGAAGCCCTCGACTGGGTTTATTCTCATGTCCAGCATCCTCTGCAGCTCCTTCTCTTTGTACTCTGCTTCAAATGTGTGTGGGACTGCCCCATACACTGCAAACAGAAAGAATAACACATCTGTCAAGTAATGTGCTTACTTAAACCTGCACAATAATGCAACATTAATAAATTACAAGTATTTTGTTTTTTTTTTACTCCGTGTCATTTTTGAAGACGTACCATACTTTCTCTGCCAGAGAACAACCAGACCAGTGAGGCCAATAAAGAGCATTATCCCTGCACACACCGACTTCCACTCTGAACTTCCCTGGCTCATCTCAGCAAAGCTCTGTTTGAAACTGATGCGGTACACTGTCAAAACACACACACACAGTTCAAGACAACATGCATACATTTCAAACTATTAAGATGTCACTCAGAACACATTCAATATTTGTTGGTCAAACTCATTTGGTTGAACATTAATAAACAATATTTAAAAGATTTTACATGTTTGAGTCCAATAAATACAACCTACATACATGTTACATTACTGCCAACCATTTTCCAAAACATACTACTGGAGCGGTAAATATTAGAATGAGTTTCCTACCATCCTGACTGCCATTGGTTTCAGTTCATTCCAGTACAGTATAAAAATCAACTTGCAGAGACTTGAAACATGCCTGGGATAAGTAATCTATCCCAACGAACAAAACATTTTTTTTTGTCAAAGTTACTTAATTATGTAATAAATTCTATAATAAAATAAATAACATTAAATTGTGAGGTGGCTGATTTTAAAGATTAGGGGATTTGACAAAATAACATGAAAAGTAAAATTCTGTTTTTTGCTTTGAAAAATGACTAACATAACGTGTAGATGGGCAGCATTTATTGGGCTCAAACAAGCAAAATCGCCAATATGGTCCTTTAAGTATCTCATTAAACAAAAACCTGGAGTCCTACATGCAATCTTCTCTTCCTTAGAGAGTGCAGCCCAGGAGCCCTTCTCCTTCTCCTTCAGGGTCATCTGCTCTGGGCTCAGGTTCTGCACGTAGGAGATGTCAGGAAGGGGGTTCTCCCGCCTATCGAAGTAGGCAGGGAGAGTGTACTCTTCTACCTTAGCAACACCTGTAGGGGATGACACAACATTCATCTAATGACATTTGTTAACACCTTATAACTCAGTGTCGATCATTACAGAATCATCAAGTCACACAAAGGATATTCCAAGAGTACAGTCTTTTTTTTTTTTTTTTTTTTGGAAGTTTCTCTTACTTAACACTAAGAGCAAAGGCATTGTTTTCACAGGGTTCTTTGACATTTTCACCATGGTCCTGATCATTGATGACATGCCTGGTTTTTCAGGGTCTATCTTGTAAATGCATTGTTCATGATTCAAGACTGAAATCATCATCAGAATATTTGGCTATATGCATCTAAATTTACTGAGATTTTGTTGATGAAGCAAACTCATGACAATGACCCATTACATCTGTAGATTTTGAGTGTCAACTCAACACAATCTTGAAATCCAATAGTTGCCCTGCAATAACAACTCCTAAATTGGTCAACCCAAATTTTCATCCACGAAAGAGGCAGACTATTAAAAAGATTTCTCAATATAGTACAATCTAATGAGTAAGTAATAAGTAACACCACTTACTACAGCCTCAAAAATGATCACAGTTTTTTTTTTTTTTGACAAATCGTGACATGCATACAAGAATGCACATGCATGTCATAAGCCGCTTTTCTGCATAAAATGCGAATGCACTGTGGATCACTGTTCCCTCGGGAGCTTGATGGCACTGTCTGCTGACTGTAAAGTAAGCAGTCGTGGAGTATTTGTATGGAGGTGTTTGACCTTGTTTTGCACTTGAGCTTAGAGTGGCAGAGCAGTGTAGTGGCATGGAGTGGTATGCAGAAATATCAGGACAAATGAGAAAGCAAACAATAAGCAGCGAAAACATGTAGGTTAAATACTAGTGAAGCTCTTCAGAGGTGGCATTTTTTACTTAAGTGCTGATACTGTACCCATAGCTGTATGTACAGTAGTTAGTCACAATGAACAAAACTGGGTCTCAAATTTGTGACCAAAGAAGGCTGCGAACTGATGTAAACAATGCATGTTTCAAAACATTCAAAAAATCTTTGCAAATGTTTTATGGGTCGGAGGCATTAAAGAAGTTTGTTAGATTGTAACACGACATACAATGTGTTTTGGTGAAACACTTTGAAAATAAAGAATTCATTACAATGAAATATTCACAGGGAAATTTTACTTTGGGAGGGCAAGGTTTCATTTATTCCATAGTAATTAAACTAAAATATTATAAAGAATATAATTATAAGTACACTGATTTAAAAATCTACATTATTCAAAAACAGAAAGACATTTATTTAATAGCTTGGCATGCTGAGATTTGTAGCCCAACATGGAAATGGTAGAAAGTGGCTGGTTGTGCAATTTCTTGGAGAAATAAAACTAACACTAACTGCTGCTACACCAGACAAGCATAGAACATGCTCCATGTCATCTCAGGTGACACTTACCATGTCCTCCACGTACACAAACAGATGTGGAAATGGCACGTTTGCCAACAAGGCTGAGTACTCTGGTGGCCAGCATTCTGTGGTAGAGATCATAACGACGGATGTTACCCAAACATATATAAGCATATTCAAACGTACTAGGCTGTTTCTATCTATAATTAGTCTAATCTATAATTAGTCCAAGCTGAGAACTGACAGTTTACTCCATGAAAAAATTTAGCTTTCATGAAAAAATAGCTGTTTCAGCAGGACACCAACATATGTAAAGATTTATGTAATTTATGTAAAAATTTGTAATAAATAGCCACTTAATTTTATATGAAGGTGAACACAGGTCATTAGGCCACCAATAATCGGTCACAAGCCTGCAGTTGACGCTTTCTAGCGTTTAACAAGCAAATCGCAGTTTAATACTTTATGGTTTTATTAACGCTCTTAATCAGCATTCATTGTAAATATGTCAGTTACATAAAAAAGCTTAAACACAAATAAGTACTGACTAATTCTTGTTGTAATGTGTCCTAAATAAGTCTAAGTATTAATGCTAAGCTAACGTTAGCGGCTAACGCAAGGGTCACAGCGCTCGCCGAAAAACTACACACTTTACGCCAATTTGTTGTTTTATTAGTGCATATTTCGACGTTCTGTCGTTAACTATGTTTCATTTACAAAAATCAATTGGTTCTTTTTGAATTATGTCCTACGCATGGTAGTTTCCTTTACGTAGCTACTGCTAGCTAATTAGCAGCTAGCCGATAGCTCGTCCTGCTAATTCCTACCGCCTTTGCCAATGTCACATCAGTATATACCTACTTATTTAGGCTAAAACTACACATTTAACTTAGATAATCTATGACACTCTGCGCTTTAGTAATGCTTTAAACTGAATAAATTGTATAACGTGTGGTATTTATGTACGAAAATACAGTAGAAACAAATACCGACCTACTGTGTGTTGCTTGCTCCGCTTGTCGATGGTGTGAAAGGAAGCGTACTTTTGTGACCGGAAACAACGCTACGCTACGCACAAAGGTCACACACTTTACGGTAGTTCCAATTTACGATACCGCTGAGTGGTGCGGCAGAAACGAGTGGAAGATTAGCTCGCTACTTCTCTGGCTGGATTTTTGTGACGCCGAGTTGTTTTTTCTGCGTTAAAGGGCAGTTATAACTTTTGCTAATTATGAACTTTACCTGTACTCATTAGCAGGTAAAGAGTCATCCTCATATTGTAGCAGTAAGGCGACTGCTGCGGTGGATATCTACTTTTCTCCGGGCATGATATGTAACGTTAGCTAACACTAGCCAGTCCATACACGGTTTGTAGCTACTTACTAACTCTTGATAGGATCTGTCATCCTACCGATTCTGCTCGTTTACCCTTAAACATGCCCATTATACTGACAACTCAGGCTTACTGCAAAATGATTTTACATGCGGCGAAGTACCCTCATTGCGCCGTAAATGGACTGCTGGTGGCAGAGAAAGTGAAGGAGAAAAAGAGAGACAGCCACTCTACTCCAATCCTGTGCGTAGACTGTGTGCCGTTGTTTCACGGGACACTTGCTCTGGCACCAATGTTAGAAGTAGCCCTAACACTGGTAAGTAACCGTGTAGTGGAGCTATAGCACAGCTTGCAGTATATATTTATTTTGACTGATTATCAAAGACTTGAGTGGTATTTTAGGAAGGGAACTCTTTTGCTGCACACTTTGTGTGTAGAGCTTGGGATGTTGGGCCTGTGTAAAACTTGTGTATTTTTATTTTAAGTTGGGTTTCTTTGCTGTATTTTTGTGACAGTTTGTTTTGTCTCCACAATAATGTATTCTCTGACTTATAAGCACATATGAGCTGGTCACTGTGCATGACAAAATAATCTGTGGGTTACACTAAATGGTCAATGGTATTATTGTATAATTGTCATAGTATGGCTAATAAATGGTGTATTTCTCTTGTTTTTTTTTCCCTCTACATCAGTATGTGTGTGTATATATATATATGTACTGTGTTTATTCTCTATATTCTGTATTTCTCCTTGAAATGGAAATTGGTCTGAGTCTAGCTGTTATTCTGTCTCTTGCATGTTGGCTCCATGACTGCTGCTCCCATCCCAGATTGACACTTGGTGTAAAGAAAATAAATATGTTATTGCTGGATACTATCAAGCTAATGAACGCGCAAAGGATTTAAGGTAATATAACCAAATGGAAGTCACTGCTAATTCAGTGCAACCACCAGTGCTTACACAGGTGGTAAAAGCACAGCATAAACCTGATAACGTTTTCTCGGATCCTCTCTTTCAGACCTAACCAGGTTGCAGAAAAGGTTGCTGCCAGGATTTCTGAGAACTTCAACGAAGCAGCAATTGTGATGGTAATAGTAAATAAATAATTTAGCCCATGTTAAAGGTCCAAAGTGGTGGTTTTGAAGATTTTTGTCTGTTTACCATAAGTCACGAATATACATCAGTGCTGTCCCTTTTCCAAAGCATACTATACATTTGAAGACTGATGAATATGTTTTCATACCTAACAGGCATCCTCTGGTTTGAGTTCATGTTGATATGATATGAAAATTAAGTTGCAGAGACTTGAAATTTCTTCTGGGTGGTACTGTACATTCATTTGTGTACAGTCCAGACATCTGTATTATAACAGGACATTGTACAGTTAAAAAGGCTACTGTTAATCTGCCTTCTCTCAAGTTTCAGATGTCAGAGCTTGTCACCAGCACCTAAGTGCATCAACCTGGGAAAAGATTGCCAAACATTCTGTACTTTCAACTGCATCACTAACCAATGATAACATCATGTTTAAAGAATATTCACTGTGATGGATTACAGGATATTAGAAAACACATTTTAAAAGGTTATGGTATGCTTTTGAAAATGGTCAGCAATAATGTAAATTACGAACAATTTGTAGTCAAGCATGTTTAAAAAGAACAAAAAAAAAAAAAAGGGNAAAAAAAAAAAAAAGGTATAGTCTGTAAAGTCACACAGAACACATCTGTTAAAATAACAGATCATTTTGAGATTGTAATTGTCTTTTTCCTCAGGTGGACAGCAGTAGATTGACAATGAGCTGCTTTGAGCCCATTGTGCTTATCTATGATCATCATGAAAACAAGTGGAAAAGCAGAGATGTAAATTAGTAAGTGTCTGTCTAAAGAATTGACTTACTGCCATGCTTTGCTTCATGTACTATGAGGCTAAAATTATAGACGCCTCAAGCACAACTTTGGCATACAAACAACTAGTGTTGTTTCACTGAATTATAATGGCCAGCAAAACTATTGTATAATTTGTTGGAAATGTTTTAGGTGTTAATAAAATGAGGTTTTGGTTTGTGTTTCAGTGACTGTTTTGAGGATTGGCAAGAGGCTCAGAAGATCACATCTGCTCTGTTAGAGGGCAGGTCTTATGAGAACCTGATTGACTTTGACAATCACCTGGATGACCTAAGGAATGACTGGACCAACCCTGTCATCAATAAGTCAGTGTTGGACCTATGCTAAGACTTTCTGGAGTATCCAGGATGCGCACAGAGATAACTGCCATTTCAGCATGCATGATGCTACTTAAAAGTGTAGCACAGGAATACAAAATGCTGAACACAGTCTTTGCTCCAGTAAAAGGCTCTCAGATCAACGAGAACCCCTAGAGCATTGACCAGTTAGGCCAAAATATCTCAAGGGCAAACTTGATACATGCACCGTTGGTCGTACTGTATGTTTGCTCCCACAGTACATGATACTGAGATGATGAAGGCCATTATGATTTTGAATGCAGTTGTTTTTCTTTTGAAACAGTTTGTGTTTATTCATATGTAGTTGTGTGCATAAAGATACATTTTATGTATCTTTATGTATCTTTATCTTTTGAGAGTGTTTGATCTATATTTTTCTCTTCAAGTTGTAGGGCTGCTAGCCATACAAATAAAACCTTATAAATTATTTAAAACTGTAGGACAAGCTTGTGCTACTGAGGTATGATAAAGAGTATATGTCAAGATCTTTATTAAAAATTATTTACATTTTTTTGTTTTATCCTTGTCTTAAGAAAACATACATGTAGAACTATAGTCCTCCTTTTTTGGACAATTTAAAACTGAGAAGAGCCTATCCAAGGCACAAAACCAGAAAGATAACATGGTCAGACTTATGGGTCATGAAAGTTATGTCTCATCTGACCTTATGTCACAGGCTATAGATCCACCAGCAATGATGAACAGGTGACTGACTCTGTTTTATATTGATCATAATGCTAACTCTACAATTTAACAATGTAAGTCTCCTGATACTGTCACAGGAATGTGAGAATTTTCATGGTCATGTCTTGCATTAAGAATTTGGTAATCTTATACTTAATTGAGCACTCTAACTCATACTACTTACTAAGTAACATTGAAATTTGAAATACTTCATGTAATGATACAACTTCGTATTTGAGATTAGATTTAACTAAGAGCCAGCTGCTTAAAATAGTTGTGAGGATGTCATTTGTTTTTTTTTTATGGAAATTGAATGAACGTGAATGTACAATAAAATACAAATTGTCTTACTATATTGACAATGACTCTGCACATTCTTTTTTTGCCGCATAGCAAGCTGGTGCAGCATTCATTAACCATTATTAAGAAAATGCGAGCTTATTTTTAGATGCTGACTACACTGCTACTAAGTACGAAGGGAAATATAGAAAACATACTAGATAACAGACCTAATCTCCGCAAAGTAACAAGATGTTGCCACAACATTGCTAAAGTACCATAAGATAATTGGTAATTGCATCATTTAGGCACTTAGTTAACTGCTATAAGTAAAGCCATATACTATTATAAATATAAGTTAGATGCTGTAACTTATAGCATCTAATTCACAACATTTTTCACATTTGTGGTCTTAAGCACCAAATAACACTTGAAACTCTTTAAGGCCAGCATCCCAGAATAATCTTTTCACTGCTGCAGATGACACGGGTATTTGGTGTGCACTATTTCAGGAAGCAGTCACCTGAGGACCTGCAAGGTGTCTGCTTCTCAAACTACAGACTCTGCTGTACTTATTGTCTTGAGCAGTTGTGCATCTGGACCTTCTGCTTCTTTCTCTATCCTGGTTAGATCCAGTTTTCCCTTTTCTTTCAAGCCAGTACTGGACACCTATGTATGGAATTATCAGTTTCTTGGCACACTGACACATGGAAAGACCTTTATTTTGCAAAAGAACAAACTGATCTTGTTTCTTGAAAAAGCTTGTTTTGTTTTGCCAATTTATGAACCCAGAATTGAACTTTAGGAATGCATTTTGGATATTGGAACAGAATGCTGGGTTTCAGGTATGCTAGCAATTACAATGAAATTACAGTGTGTCTAATAACCAGTTAGCATTTCTGTATGATATGGATGAGCTAAAATAGTTTATCGATAGGACACTAGAGAATGGCTGCTGAAAATGGGGCTTTAAAGTTTTATGTGACAGTTACTTATAACTCAGTCACTTCCGGCAATAATCGCCATTTGCAACGTTATTAATGTCTTATTTTAAATACCGTAAATGTAATGCCACCTTAGTAAATAATGTTATATATGCTATAATGTTATCTATTAAAAACTATGAAAATTTCTGTGATTCCAAACTTTTGCATGATCGTGTATTTTCAATAATTAATCCTTGATTAGTGTTAAATTATATTTTACAAAAGGGCGAAAAGGAAAGAAATCCTTAAAAGTTCTAATGAATAAGCTGCAAGTTCTTATCTGAATCACAGTCCGTCTATAACTTGGTAAACACTCCCACCTAGTGGCATTTACCTGTAACTGCTGCTGAGCACTTTTTTACTTCCGGGACAGATGAGGAAGAAATTACAGGAGTCGCCAAAAGAATCAAGGTCAGTCAGCCCCTGGAGCACCGAATTACATTGGTTTCATCCTGAATATCTGGATAAAAGTATACAAAATCAGGGTTTACTTTAAGTCAATGACATTAAGTAGCCTACAGTAGTGCACAAAACCGCAGACTGTACTCTGTGTGTGATAGCTCGTGTCTCCTCTTGATGACGCAATTGGCCTCTCCTATATTGTCCTTCCTGTTGGGTGACGCAGGCTTTGCAGCGCGGGAACATTGTGTGTTTTCCTTGTTCAGGTAAAGTTTTGGAAAAAATACACTAACCTCACAGAAAGCCATGGATCCCAGCGAGGTGGAATTCCTCGCAGAGAAAGAGATTGTGAAGATTATACCAAATTTCAGTCTCGACAAAATCTATTTGATCGGGGTGAGTAAGTCGATTTATATGTCAAGACAAAGATTTTAGAGGGTTTAAGTGTTGGCTCTAGATTATAGCAGCTGATGTCATATCGTCTTTTATTGTCGTATGAATAGATGAGTTTTTTTTTTTTTTTTTTTTTTTTTTTTTTTTTTTAGATTTAGGATTTAACATTATAATGAGATACCTTTGTGTGTCTAAAATATTTTCGTTAATAAAAACTGTTTCTGTCATCAGGGGGATCTGGGTCCGTTTAATCCTGGGCTGCCAGTTGATGTTCCTGTATGGCTGGCTCTCAACCTAAAGCAGAGACAAAAATGTAGAATTGTGCCTCCTGAGTGGATGGATGTTGGTAAGATGAAGTTATTTCATATACAGTAGGTTCAGGTGCTTAGCATCTATTCAAGTGGGTAGTTAATTCCATAAATAATACTCAACATACTTTATTCAGCAGGCTAAATACATGCAAATACACAAAACAGCAGACCAAAAGTGTACATAGCCTAAATGTCTAAATGTTGTTCAGTCACCTGGGACTCATTTGTCATGATTTTATGAGACTAGTGATGATTTGTGCTGAATATATTTGACCAAAATGAAATATTTGTATAAGGCTGCTGCTGGTTAACTATCATAGCAGGCAATTTATTTTATTCACTTGCCAGTCCCTGATAACACAGGGACTGATCAAGGTCCCAAGAACCAGAATAGAAAACCAGTGATTTATTGGCTGATTTGTTAAAGTCCCAAATTTTCATACAAGAAATTATTAATTCTTAATTTCCTCTGGTCATAATCAGAAGAAGGAAATTAAACAAAATTATTTCCTTTAAGTTTGCACTTGCAAATGTTGACACTGTCACTGTTCTTTACATTTGAAACCATGTGTACTCCTCATATTTCTCTTACTCATGGGTGGTTACTGCATATGGTGATACCTTACAAGCTTAAAGGATAGATTCAACATGTGAGTCTATCTGGATATAATAATCACTGCTCATATTTACGTTGGATGAGATATTAATCACTGTAATCCTTCCTGCGCTCTTTACTAGCTGTGAAGTAAAAACAATAAAAGCATTAAAACTTACTAGTGCATCTGAGAAATTGATTTTTATACAAATTTCTTGTATCCAGGGATTTGGTTTATTAAATTACCTGCCTGCTGTTAATACTGTGCTCCAATGTGCAGAGAAACTGGAAGAAATGAGAGATCTTGAAAGGAAAGAGGAAACCTTTACACCTGTACCCAGTCCTTACTACATGGAGTTGACCAAACTGCTACTGAACCAGTTAGTAATGGCACTAATAATATGATCAAACTTCATCACAACATACAAGTTAGCTCATTTTCACATTTATAAAAAATTCACCCTGATCCTCTGACAGGAAACTCAATTTGGCAAGATGGCTTGTGTCTTTTTTTAGTGCATCTGACAACATACCTAAAGCAGATGAGATCCGCACGCTGGTCAAAGACATCTGGGACACACGCATTGCCAAACTCCGCCTCTCCGCCGATAGTTTCATCAGTCAGCAGGAAGCTCATGCCAAGGTAAATCATTTTACAGCGTAGTCACAGAAGAGAGGGACCACTAAATATGAGGACTAAAATATCAAAATGACAGCATAATGTTTCAGCCCCCTAGCTTGTGGTGCTTTCTGTTTCTTCATTAAGATACATGTATGCGCAAGTGTTACAGTAGCCATTACAGAAAGTTATTTTTACTTGTTTGCCTGTTGAGCATGTGACCCACTTCCCTCTCTCTTTTTTTTTTATAGCTGGACAACTTGACTCTGATGGAGATTAACACCATACGTTCATTCCTTCTTGACTCTCTCAACTGCATGTACAAGCTGCGTTCCAATCTGCAGCCTGGTTCCAGTAAGGGACAGTATATGGACTATTGATACATCAGGAAGTTGGAGGCCTGCTGACCAGGCTTGGGTCTACTCCTACTAATTTAGGAAGGCTGCGTAAAGGCCTTAGACTGTGTGCACTATTAACCAGGCCTTGCATTTCTAAGAAGGCTGTTTATCAAGGAATGGAGTTCTCCATAAAGCCTTTGGTAATGGTGGAACCAAGAGATTTGCTCAGCCTGTTAAAAGGGGTATAATTTTGTCTGGATGGAAAGTGGTAACGCCTGCATATTAAAAACATATGTGCTGTTTGCAATATATGCATATTTAATTTCGTTCCACTTAGGATGTGAAATGGAGTTGAAAATAGTCATCATTCCCATGTATCAATATACAGGTAAATAAATGTGTCTGTGTGTATTTGTTGCTATTTGATATATACTTTATCCTAATTTTTTTCAACATTGAATTTTAATCATTATTTCATTATGGGTTTTTTGGCTATTTTTAGGATTTCTTCCTCTCTCTCGGTATCAAAAAAAAAAAAAAAAAAAAANAAAAAAAAAAAAAAAAAAAGACTTCTTCAATACCAGAGACATGATGTAATTAAAAATGACAATGATTGAGGGGAACTTCATCGCCTACCAGCAACCACAAATAGACACACATTTGATGTTTAACATTTTTGAAATATTTTATTTTCTTTTTTGTCTGAAATCACAGCCATATATTCATAAATACCTAATTACTACACTCAACAAAGAATATATTACATTACAATGAATTCAAACAAGTACATTTTAAAAACAGGATTTCACAGCATCTAGACATCCTCCACTGAGAAACAGGGCTGTTGTGTGGGCGTGGGCTGGAGACACAGGGAGGCTGGGTAATGGGCTTACTGTACTGCACCGTCCTCCTGAGCTGTTGGCAGCTTAACTTTGCAGTGGTGCTCCCTCATAAACCGATGGACTGCTCTCTGTAAAAATGTCCAATTAGATATGCATCCCTATGATCCTCTGAACCGGTTTGGACCCAAATTTATATAAATGTCTTAAATTCCTTCATAAGAATATGTATCATTAGAAATGAACATCTGCATCAGGTCTTATTCACATGCTCTCAAATTGTTGAGGCACTTTAATGTGTAGAGAGTAGTTGTGCTTCAGTTATTTTTATGAGTTTGTTTACTGCAGTTTAAAAACTGAATTTCTTACTGATATATAAAATACAATTTTTTTCTCACTACCAGTCCTAGTTTTGTAACTTGTGTAGCTGGGGTAAACCCCATAAATTTAAAACGGTGATGGATGCACTCAGTACTATACTGTTAGACAACATCAGTGCAACTTGAGTTACAGCGTCAAGTGTCTGCGTAAAATTCATGTCTGAATCTCTTGTTGCTACATGAACAGGGTTGGACACCGAGCGGCTGCAAACAGAGACCAAATCAAACCTACCTGCTCAAATGTAGAAATGCCTGGTTTGACACTAGCTTTAGCATTATTTCCAGCCTATTTCATATATTAAATGTTGGCAACTTTTGGACAGTGAGGGTCCTAAAATGGGGAAATGCAAGAAGATAAATGGGATCAAAATTATTCAACAGAATTATATAGCATTGGAAGACGGCCATTCTGGTTCAGATTTTGGCTACCTTTTTAAAGTTAACAATCCAAAATGGTCGATTGTATACCCCCTTTTTTTTCAGGTTTGGCACTATTTCTTTTCATGGCTACTAATTTGGGAGTTTGATCTTGATTTGATTTATGCAAACTGACATTGGTAAAGAGTATAATGCTATACAGTGAATTAAAGGTCCAATAGTAGCATTGATGAAGTATCAAGAATCTGTTCTGTCAGCTGGCTGTTACAGACTCTTCATGTCTATACAAAACTCTCAGGTATTAGACAACTTTCTCAAATTTCTGAACATCAGAGGTAACAAGTGACCTAAGGCTCACAACTAGTTTTCTGCATGAAAACAGCACAAGTTAACTAGACAAGCCAGCAGCAAGGGAAACATTTAGTTGTTAATAAAAAGTAACCACATCTGAGAACAGGAATTGTGCATTAAAACAGAGAAGTGGTGCTGTGAAGGAGACAGTATGAGAGGGTGGGAGCTGTGCCTTAGGACCTCCAAGTAAGCTTTGCGGAGCTTAGAGGCTGTTGAGGCGGCTGTGCCAGGGAAGAGTAAGAGGAGTAGAGGAGTGTATCCTGTTTTCTCTCTCTTTCTGTTAAATGTCTCAACATGAGCTCTGGCCAGCAGCAGTACAAACACTAAAAGCAAGGCTTTCTTTTCCAACTGAAAAAAAAAAAAAAANTAAAAAAAAAAAAAAAGCATAAACATATAAAAATGGCAGGCTTTTGTCTTTTAAAATAACAATGATTAAAGTAATAACATACAAAATTCTTTGAGTCTTCATATTATATACAATACAAGGCTGAAGCACCTTTTTTAAATTGTTATTCTCAAATTTTTTAGTTTGAAATAAAACATTTTCTGAATTCTTTCCAAAAATGTGCATTTTCTAATTCTTCCCTAATTTAAGCAGTTGTAACACAGTACCACCAGGTAGTTCTTCAGCTTTTATTTTTAAGTGCATTTCCAGTTCAGAAGCTCATGTGGCCACCATGATAAGAACAAGATGACTGGCCAGAGACATGGGCATTCATTTGGAGATGTGGAGCGTTCAAGTCTCTTGACAACACCTCTTCTGGGGTAGCTGCTCCCTGATTGGCAGGATTGTCTCTGGCTGTGGCTGTGAGGGATGCAGGGACTGAACTTTAGAGTCGCAGGAACTGAAGAGTGTGCATGTGTGTGTGTCTGTGCGTGTCTCTGTTTTGATATTCAGTTGCTCCTGCTCCATACTCATTGATGCTGGGGTTGGCTATGTTGGCACACATTGGTGGCTTGTGGCACAATCCCTGGCTGGCCACAAACCAAAAAAAATAGCCTGTCCTTCACTGTATAATCCTGTCTCCTGTGAATTCAACTATCATCCATTTATCCATTCACTCATTAATTCATTCATCCATTCATCTTTCTAGCCAGCCATTTTCTCAATAAAGCCATTTGGAAAAGGCCATGAAAAATAAACTCTGGGTGTCAGTCTGAAAGGGGGNTGGATGCCATGAAATCAGTATGCTGGGGTCACCTGGGAGGGTAGCCCTTGTAATGACCACCTCTAGGCCAGTGTGTCTGTGGCAGTGTCAAACACTTCCTGAAGTGCTCCAGCTCTGCTTGCAGTTTCTCTCTTTCCACTGCCAGCTTCTGCCTCTGGGACATCAGCTCCTAAACAACCAGGGCAGCAAAGAAGACAGAAATAAAATAGGAAATTATTACAGCAAAACCATTTGGGTGAAAATGAGGACTGACCACAGAGAGACTGATCAAAATATGAGTAATGCCGTCATATTTGGTGCATCTGCTCTTGTTAGGAGCCACACATTTCTTGGCTGTTACAACCACGCAGAGCAATCACAGGACCTCATAACCTGCTGGAGATGGCTATCTACACTATTACAGGCCCACCACCTTGTTTTGTTAGTGCTAGATGTTGAGGGTTCAGGCATCCTTTGGCTTAAGCAAAAGTAAACTTGGTGGATGTAATGCTTTTTGTCGAACTCTAACGTATTACCTACTGTTATTTTTTTTGCCAATCTGCTTTGTGTTTTTCATGTGTTGTCATGATTTTGAAGACTGTTCCTCTTGCCATGTTATATACAGTCACTTTGAAGTTTTTGGCCAATTCATCTGCATTAACACAGGCATTTCATTATGACATGACATTCTATCAAGGGGAGAAGCAGGTGAAATTATAGAGTGGCATCAGGCTTGAGTGGTAGCCAATTTGAAAGAGACTACAGTATATACAAAAGAAAGCAAAGGCAGGCATCACGATCCACATATTCACAGAAACACCAGCAGTTGCAGGCAAAAAAAAAAAAAAGANAAAAAAAAAAAAAAGTGTGTCTTACCCCCATGCTATGAGACAGCTGCTCAGCAGTCAGACTGAGGTTGTAGTTCTGAGCTTCTAGTCTTCGACACTGGCTCTGCAACACTTGCCGCTCCAAACTTTGCTCTATAAACACCACAAAATGGAAATAAATAGATATGAAACATGATGGGGTTCAGGTTTACTTTCCTGTTCTGTTTGATTACCAATTTGCCAAACAAACAGAACAGGAAACTTAACATAGACATACTGGATGTGTGAAGATTAAAAGATCAACCATTCTAATTGTGTCTCTACTAGATTGGAATCAATCTTAAAATTCAATTTCAGCCTTTGACTGAAATTCTGTAATAAATCCTGACTATACTGATACTGCATTTGACTCTACTGTGAAGAGACAAGGTGAATACCAGCCTCTAGTGGCAGGATAATGTTACAACACCTGATCAAAATCAGTCTCTTCATTTTCAACTCACTAAACATGTGTTTCTGCACCTATGGGACAACATTTAAGATGACAAACTTTTATCTTTTGTAAATAAAGGACCATAAAATCAGTTGAAGTTCTCAGAGCTTCTAGTAACAGCAGCAATATAAGTGAGTGAAGTCAACTATGTTGTAAGCAACTGTTACCTTCAACATATTCCTGATAAGCCTCAAATATAGATTCAATCCCCTGCCATTTGGATGCAGAAGCATCATCTTCCTCCTCATCCTCTTCATCCTCTGACCCCTCTGGACCAGAAAGATCATCCCTTGTCCCTGAGGCCTCCCGGTGTAGTGGTAGAGAGAAGTGCTGGCCGTTGGGTTGAGGGTGCGAGTGTGCCACTGGATGGGGAAATGAATGTGTATGTGACTGAGGCTGTGAATGTGACTGGGGTGGTCGGCTAGGCATGCTCTGAAGCTCTGGAATGTTGTAGTGAACAGAGGACTCCTGGAGGTGGGAGGACTCCGACATCCCTGTAGCTCCACCTAAGGACAAACATGGGACAGAAGGGATTTGTACATTTCAACTGTTTCTATGAAATGGATTGATCCCCACAGGGAAATTCTCTTCTGTCTTTAGTTTTCTACATAGTGACATCAAACTGCAGTTGATGCTGTTTGTAGTACTTCAGTGTCTTGCTAAAAAGATCTCAGTAAGACAGATTCTGGCCAACCTGGAGCCTGTACCCATATTTTCAAGTTAATAGCTGGCCTCCCTATGCAATCTGCTGCCCCTTAGTCACTGCAGAGATCTGTGACCATGGCTTGTGAGGCCTACCTTTATGTTTCTGCAGAGCCTTCTGGGTAGACTGAAGTACAGACTCATGGAATTGCTGAGCAAATTCCTCAGGGGTGAAGCTGTCCCAGGGTTTGGTGCGTCCATTGAGGCTTGGAAGACCCTCTTTAGCCTGCAGGGGGAGTGGGGGCCGCAAGCTGTTTAGCAAGCTAGAGTTCCTCTTAGAGATCGGTCCCTCACTGGGCCCCCGGGCCTTGTCTGGATAGACAGCTGGAGAAGGGGGTTCCTTTGGTCTTAATGTATCCCCAAGGGGTTTTGGATGGCCACTGGGGGAAGCTGGACAATGTAAGGATGGGCTATGTGGTCTGATGCTAGAGTGGTCTTCTGATTCAGTGGGAGGCTGGACAAATGCAGAATCTGCAACCATTTCAACATGTGTTAGTTAGTGAATGCTGCCATAAGAATTTGTGTTGTTACATTTAGATGCATCTCTCATCCAAATAAATTATACAAATAAGTGAACATCATTATTTGCTTCAGGGATGAAAAAGTGTTTATGTTAATGTGTACATTCACATGTCTCACCAGATATCTGTGCTGGAGGACTCTTACACAGAGGATGAGGAGTATGTCTGATGGTATCCAAGGTTACACTTTTCTCTTTAATAGCCTGTAGCAGCTCTGCCACCCTTTCATTATCTGACAAAAAGTAAAAGTAAAAAAAAAACATGATGTAGTAATTGCTCTAACATGACCCATACCTGTATGTATCTGATTCACAGTTTCATAACATCTGAACTATCTCTGTTGGTTGTGTTGAGAAAGTGTATTTGTGTGTAAGGAGTGTGCCAGACAGCATGGCTCTACACTGCCCTCTGCAGGCAGCAAATATTAAATCATGAGGATTAGACTGGATCGCTATAATCCTACTACTACCACTTCCAGTTCCTTATCTCTCTCTTTCTGTGTGTGTGTGTGTGTGTGTGTATGTATCATTGCATCCCTGCACACACAGAATCCTGACATGAGTTTTCCTGCTTAACGTCCATTTAATAGGCTAATCCATAATGCATTGCTGCCTGTTTAATATATGCAGCATATAATAGAGAGTTGATTGAGTTTGGCATGATTATTGTTTAACCCAATAAGATTTCCTTTAATGTTAGAATCAACATATTCGTGATAATGTAATGCATATAAATCAGGCATAATTGAGCTGTGGCAGGGTGTCAGCAAGGTAAAGAACAAACTAAGAGTGACTAGGTGACTAGTAACGGCTGAAGAAAACGAAACGAGCATGCTGTCACTCTTCTTGCTCTGCTGAAAAGATGTCAAATACATTTCTTTGCCAAAACAATTCTTTACTTAAAAAAGGGGGCATGGTTTACTTTTAGGACAGCTAAAAGCTATGTTATACTGTACATATTAAATCTTTCAGTTTTTTTAATAATCAACACCAATATTTAAAGTAAATGTTACAAAGTCACATAATATGTACTGTATTTATCAAGGTGATAGGATGAGCCTTAATCTTGACTCATCTATTTAAAGGACCATACTGGGGGTTTTGCATATTTGAGCCCAATAAATATTACTGCATACACGTTACATTACTTCCAGCCATTTTTCAAAACATAAAACCGCATTTTAGTTTTTGTGTTATCTTGCAAAATCCTCTAATCTTCCAAAAACCAAATGTCACCTTTAAATTCAATGTTTCATCTGCTAACACTTACACATAAATGTAGAAGACATGGTCGTTTTAAGTAACTTCTGATAAAAAATGTAATAGTTGTGTTTGCTATGATAGCTCACTTTTCTCAAGCACGTTTCAATTCTCTACAAGTTGGTTTTAATAGCGTATTGGAATGAACTGAAACCCACGGCAGTGTAGAAGTTGGAAAAACAGTTCTAAAATTTACCATGCCTATAGATGTTTAAGAAAACGGTTGCCAGTAAATTATTGTGTATGTGGGTTGTATACATTGGGCTCAAACATGCAAAATCATTGTACAGTCCTTCAAAAGTATCAGTTTTGTAAACTCTGCTTAATCTTCTTGTATAATCATAAATTCTCTTACCTCTTCTCTGCTGTACAGTGACATGGGAAAGTCTGAACATGGTGAGGAATCGCTTCTTATCCTCCAGTTCTGGTGCTTGATCCATCTCTTCAGGGGTGAAGCGTGTGCTGAGTTGGGGAGGAGGAAGAGGAGTGCGTTTTGAGTGCAAGACTGGTGGTGAGGGGCTTCGCTCCCTAAGCATCCTTCTTCTCTTCCTCCTCTTCTGCTGCACCAGCTCATCGCTCCTGCCCACCGTAGTCAGGCCAAACACTCCTAGGAAGTCCAATTTCTGTGGACAGACAAAAACATATATCTTATGATGATGTTTTGTCATGTGTGTCTGTATGTACTTCCATCAGGGGCACCAAGAGTGTTGGCAGGTACATGTGTTTTACCTCTGTGGAGTCATCCAGTTTGAGTGGGGGCTGCTCTGCTACTCTCCTGAGATGGGCTCTCACCTCCTCCTCATCACTCTCATCATATGAGTCATCCAGTTCATAGTAGTAACCTGCAGCAAACACAGAGGTCACTTCTGACACCCTGTACCATTATCAACAGCAGTAACTCTAATGACAGTGGCTGTTAACAAAATGAAATGCAGTCTATTATCTTTTAATAGACGCATGAGAAATCATCATCAGATGTAGTGCTGTTGTATGTCTATGGTCAGGCTACCTTTCTCTCGGGCCTCCCTCCTCCTCTTCTCCTCTAGGTCCAGCTTACTGACAGGCCTTCTGTGTTGCTGGAGGAACTCGTCGTAGATTAGCGCTGTATCTGGACTCATCCCCAGTGTGGCTACCTGTGCCATTCCTGGAGCTGCAACCATTGCTAACCCTTGTCCATGTCGACTGTGTCCCTGGTGTCCCTGGAGGCTCTTCAGTCCAGTGTTGTTCTTCATGGAACCCTCTAGTTCATACTGACTGGATAATGACAGTGATGCCCTCTGCTGGCTGAAGAAGGACTGGGTTGATTTCTCCAGGTCAGCTAGGAATGTGCTGGGCTCTGGCAGGCCCGGAGGACCTCTCAGTGGAGGATACTTCTCCATTGCTCCCCCTTCTCTTCTTCGTGCCCCATCCTCATATTTGGAGGACCCTGGGGGCAACCGGCTGAGGTCATAGTGTCCCATCCCTGAGGGCTCATGGTTGCGTCTGGAGTCTGTAGTTGTGTCAATGAGAGATGCAGGGTTCCAGAGGGTGGTGGGAGGAGGTGGATGGTGTTCACGTGATGGCTGGGGAGGTTTGGGTGAGATGAGGGGAGGAGGGGCACCTAAATGAGGGTGGATGTCTCGGCTTCCTGGTTCGTGATGATTTGGTATAGATCTGTACAGATACAATGGAACAGAGGTCATGCTCATGTCAATGTCATGTCAATACAACACCCATATCTTATCCAAAGGTGGAGAATAGAGACACCACACAGTGCTGCATGCCTTGCCTTTTTCCTTCATCCCTGTCAAAATGTCTGTGAGTTTGTGTGTTGGTGCAACGCAATGTTATCAAACCCAGGCAGAGTAGCCCAGAGCAGAGAGAGGATGTAAAAAAGACACACACTGTCCTCTACATATTCAGACTTTGATCTGTTAGATCCTTGTAGTATGCATGCCTATACAGATACACACACATGTGCGTGCGTGCGCGCGCACACACACACACACACACACACACACACACACGCACATGCATACACACACAACAAGAGAGTTCAGAAAGGTAGAGGCTAGAAGAAACGGTCTCCTGACAGACAGGTGGGCAGAGAAAAAAAGAACTAACACAGGGAGGGTAAGGAGACCAATGGACGGTTTGAAAAGGAATCAGACTTAATTATATGAGTGAATACAATATGTCCAGTATGTGTAGGGAGAACAAAGACAAAAAGAGAGACATGAAAAAGAATAATGGTATAATGGTGAGGAAGAAACGCCACTGAAGTGGATGTAAGACAGCAATATAGCTGATGGACACTGTCCAGAACATCTTTCAAAATCAAACCAAGCAGGGATGAACACTGCATGATCATCAAAATCATATGCCTCCTGTGTGTGTGTGTGTGTGTGTGTGTGTGTGTGTATGTGCATGTGTGTGAATGAATAAATGTCTGTGTTATCTGCAATCTGCAGCCTGTGAGCTGTGATTCTGTGATTATACTGTAGGGTTACTGATAGCAGATGCATGTGTATCTCTCCTGTGCGACCAGTTCAGCATTAGCCACAATCATTCCACACAAAATCACTACTGAGTCACACAAAGCAACACAAACACAGACCCAGTAACAAAGGAGGGTAAGTAGGGGGCTTATGTTGTGCAAGGTTGAGTGGATTAGTTGAGAATTAGCCCTTGTGTATCTTAGTCATCTCACTCCTGCTTCCTGGTTGAAACCTCTCTCCTCTACATGAGCCAGCAGTCATTAGTTCCCCGCTTTACACCTAAACATAGCTGTGTGTTGCCTACATATCAGGCCTGGAAGATACTAAGGACAGAAATAGAAGTAGATGTAATGCTTCTGACAGGGGTTTATCTTTTTCCAGTCCTGTCAGAAAACAAAGTTCTAAAGCCTGCAAGCTTCCGAGGCTTCTTGAAACAGGCACAACTGTCCCCATCAGGCTAGCAGCGACAGACAGCCAAACACCCTAAAAATAGCGTTTACACTGGTGAACACATGAAAGCATGTGACACTGTTTCAGAAACACCAGAACTGCTTGTATGCATGAGGCAACACGGGTGAAACAACTCCATGAGTCAGTTCATACATAATGTGGAAATAAACGCAGTACACATGGTCAAAAGTGTGTTTCAAAATTCTGTGCATGTTGTGATGAGTTTAGCTGAGCGACTGAGGTCTAACCTGTGTGTTTCTGTCCTGTGATCTGGTGCGTCAGCATTCCGGCCCAAGTCCAGGTGCTGCTCCAGAACCTGCTGGCGGAATTCAGACACCTGGTACTGACGATCCTCTTTCTCCTGCCGCAGCTTGCGTTGCCGTGCCAACCACCTCTCCTCCTCATTGTTCCTCGGAGGGATCATTGTGGATGAGAGACCTGTTCCCACAGCACTGGGCCCCATGTAGAGGTTGTGGCCTGAGATGAGACCAGGGATGGCATGATGTGATTGAACTATTGAAGAGTGGAGTCCTGGCGGGACAGGTTTGGGAGCTGGAAGAGGGGGCTCTTTGGTTTTATCTGTGGAGGGAGGAAGATCAGCGTTAGTATGGTGACATTGTGACAAGCAGTATGAGTGCAGTTTATGGAGGCTTTACGGGAAGCACAGACACGTACCAGGCCGATTAGGGGTGAGTCTCTCAGACTTGGTTCGGTCGTCCTGCCCCCTCATGGCATGGAGCTCAGCTAAATAATGGCTCTCCATGGCCTTGGATACCTGCAGCTCCTTCTCCCTCAGCGCTCTCTCCTTCTGCCTCTCCAGCTCCTTCTCTCTCTCTCTCTCCTTCTCCCTTTCTCTTTCACGCTCCCTTTCTCGCTCCCGCTCTCTCTCTCTCTCCAGCTCCTTCTCCCGTTCTCTTTCTCTCTCGCGTTCTCTCTCTCGCTCTTTTTCTCTCTCTGCCTCGCGCTCCCTCTCTTTTTCACGCTCACGCTCACGTTCGCGCTCACGCTCCCTCTCTCGCTGTCGCAGCTCATCCTCCAGCTGAAGCCTACAAAGCAACGTGCACATGAAAAAGAGAAAAAGAAGATGGTTGTGAAATTCATAGGGACAGTATATATAATTACCACTAACATCTATGCATACACTTGTCTGTGAACATACTGTACATCCACACTCGGTGCACATGGAGTGTCTGAATAAAGGGACTTTACCTTTCGGAGAGCCTCTCAGATTGCAGTGCTGAGAGTGAAGGGTGTGTGAAATCTCCAGGGTAGCGGACGCCTGGTAGGTGCATGTGAACAGCAGAGGGATGGAGATGGGGTAAAGCTCCCCCTGCTGGCAGCGAATAGAAAGGTGACCTCAACGCAGAGAGGCAGAATGGGTCGTCCATCCTGGAAGACAAAGAGAACAATAAAAAGAAAGAAAACACACACACAGAGAGAGAGAGAGAGAGAGAGAGAGAGAGAGAGAGAGAGAGAGAGAGAGAGAGTCTCCCTTTGAGACACTGCAACGTTCACTTCATTAACCTGTGTGTCTCCGTCTCCCAAAGGAGCAACATCACAGGGTCTTCCATCTTTCAAGAAAGCAACAGTGTCTGTCAGCTAACCTCAATCATCACACAGCGGCTAGCAAGAGACTTTGTTTTGTATTAGTGTGTGTTCATGCACAACTGTGTGTTTCCATGTGTGTGACATCCATAGCTCATCCCCTCATTAAATCCATTACAAAACAGTGTGTGATGGATGCTGCAGTCCTCTGATCCTGCTGGACTCACAAACTCGGACCATGCATGATAGCCCAAAGCAAGCAGGACCCCACTTTCCTTCTGATCACACCCACACTCACACGCGTGCGCACACGCACGCACGCACGCACGCACGCACGCACGCACANCACACACACACACACACACACACACACACACACACACACACACACACAATTCAGATAAACGTACATTCAAAATTCATTTAATTTTGCCAAGTGTTGTTGTTTTCTGCAATATTCTTAGTTAACACTATATTGTTGCTCCTGTTAAGGATCTCCAAAAGCCCAAAACAAAACTTTTGTTTGGAAGAAAATGGACAGACCTACTGGCCAATATGTTATTGTGTTCATCACTGGAATTCTGAATATGTGGCTTGGCAAATGTTTCCATTAACATTGTATGTTATGATGTGCAAACACTGTAATGTTAGACAAAACACACTTTGATATTACTGCAATAACTTTACTTTGTGATGTAAGTTCACAGAGAACAGAGAACACTAGTTTGCTGAAAGCCTGCATTCTTATGAGTGAGAAATGCTTTATGCATACCACCCTGCCAGGAAGGACTGCTTTTTCTTGATTTTTATGTGGTATCATGACCAAAGTAAAAGCATAGTAAAAGCAAAAGCAAAAGTAATAGAATCATCATGTTTTTCCATGTTTAGACATACTACATTCATGAATGTGATGTAGATCATTGTGCAGTTGATCCATAGCTGTCAAGGATTGTTTTGTGTGAAGCGTATTTGGTTAATGACCCTCCCTCACAAACCGGTGGGTTGTGTGTGAAAACAGTCTTCAACTAAAAGTAAATCACTGTCCTGGTTAATAGTACAAATAAATAAATAAATAAATAAATGTGTATACATATATATATACATACACACACACATATATATATATATACACACACACACACACACACACACACATATATATATAAAAGAACAAAATGTTACCTTTGGGAGTATCATTTCAAGATCAGTGTTACTAAGGCTTTTATTGCTGAGTCTGATGAAATAGTTGGGTTTTCTCATAATGCACTGGTTTGCACAATTTTCTCTCTGTGGAAATGGGTGCAAAGTCAACAAAACAAATTAATGGGGATGCTTACCTGTATGGTGTGAAGGAGGGGTGGGGCAGGTAGCTGGGGTGGTAGTAGGCAGCAGCAGCAGCTGCAGTGGCAGGGTCTAGACCTAAGGGCAAAGATGGCATGCGTAGTGCATCCTCAGTCGTGGCATAGGGCCGGAAACCACGGAGGTACTCTTCTGGCACAGGACCAGGGGGAACTGCATTAGGCAACTGTCTGGGCAAACTGATTGCAAGACAGGAGGAAGTGGGTAAGGAAATGATGAAGAAAAAAAACATAAAGTAAGAGTGAGAAAATGTAATTGCAATTAGTTTAAATTAATGTGCTCATTGATATATATGTGCTAGGGCACATTTAACAGTATTCACAAGAACCTCTATAAATTGGAGGCGTGACACTGCACCAATTCCACCATTACAAATGTTTGTACATCTTTGGCAACTGTTGAATGAATTACTTTTAATGTCATTGAAACAAAGTAGGAATGAATAAAATCTACTTATTAAAATTCTTATCATCAGAAGCAGGTAAATCCAGATGATCAGACAACAGAATGTGAGACTTACTTTAGGGGCTGGAAACGTGAATCCTGCATGACAGCACCAGGGGTGAGACCAAAGGCGTAGGGGTTTCCAAGGAGGTGGGCAGGGACTGAGGGGCCACCCTTTTCCTGGGAGATGGTCCCCTCTGCACCCAGACGCTCCCTGCTGGCCCCACGAGGCCCTGAGTCAGCCTGGACAGAGATACAGAGAGAGAAAGAGTCTTAGTCATTGTTCCTGAGGGCCTGTGACCGTCATGGTTGTCAGTGCCTGGAGCCCATCCTGTGATGGGGAGAGGGGGAAAGAATAGGCCTGTTTATGGAGCAGCAGCCTCCCTCCCTCTACCTCAGGCACTTTCTCACACACATCTCTGTATAAGCAACTGATCAACAGTCCTCTGTGTGGAATATAAAATGGAGGAAGAAAGCAGAGAGTGTTAAAAACACCACCAGCCTCATTGCTTCTCTCTTGTAAACAAGAAATGTCATCCCTATGATTGATGAGGATGTGGTAATGGTGCATATACAGAAACAGTAGCTCTAAGAAGATGATGACTTTGATCCAGGCAAACTCTGCGCATGTGTGTGGGTGCACACATAACATCCAAAATGTAATAGCTACAGGGAAAAAATGCAAATTCCCAAAAGTAACATCCCTCTCCCTCTCTGTTTCTATCTTTTTGTCCCTTCTTCTATTTCACCTCCCTCTCTCCCTTTGGCAGCAAGCCTGGTCTCGCTTATCCAATCTCACAACAAACAAACAAACAAACAAACACACACACACACACAGCAGGCATATACACAGTTTCAGAGCTATAAAGACATCCTGCTGTGAGAGTGGGGGCATATTTTCTGAAGCTTTGGTTTTCCCTCTGCCTACAAATTCAACTCTGAAATGGGTAAACTTAAAACCATTGTAAGTTCTACAGTGCTTTTTATGGAGGAGAGTTTTCACAGGAAAAGGTAGAGCAGTTATTCTATCATGTAATCATCCAGAAGGAGACTTCAAGTTAAGCTGAAAAGGCTGTACAGCTAGAAAGAATGGACAGAAGAAAGTAAGGAAGGACAAAGATGGAGACAGATAGGGGAGGAGGGAGAGAAGAAGGTAATTTTTGCCCCACTAAATTAAGCTTTGGGCTCCCTGGGATTAGAAGGAGACCTTGTTACAGAAGCACTGTCCTTTCTCTCGCGATAAAACAAATCCCATTAAGTGAGCCATTACCTCCAGATACTGTTCTGTAGCCACTGACCCAGACTGACACTGATGTGCTAACATCCAATTTTAAATGCCTCTAATGTTTAGACTTCCCCATTCCCCTTTGTCTCCCCCACCTCCTCTATGAAGCAGTTTAATGTTACTGTTTCCACCTTGTTGTTAGTTGCGCTTCACTGGACAGTAAGGCACTCCATACCNCTCCCCCATCACCATCACAGTCACTGTAACCCTCAACCCTTCCCCTAACCTCCTCACACACAGCAAGAAGGCTGGCATTCACTCTCAATCACTTAAGTGTTTCATATATGTTAAAAGAAGTCATAATCCGATAGTGGTGCCTCTGTTCCTGTTTCCTGGCCTCAGTCTTTTCCCACCAATCTTGTTTTTATTCATCTGCTACATTTTCCAACACTACTAAAAGCCTATGGGCATCTGCAAGCGTGATTCTTTGTATAAAAAAAAAAAAAAAAAAAANAAAAAAAAAAAAAAAAAAAGCCTGGTGAGATTTGTGGCTGGCCCGCAGACATAGTTTACATTTCCTTATCCAACCTTCCTTGTGCATGAACATGTACACTACAGGCCAGAAGTTTGATGATTAAAAAAAGATTAAAATTAAAAAAAAGATTTAAAAAAAACATCAATGCACTGTTTGTTTTACAATTTATTGCAGAGGAAATGTTTATTTTAGTTCAATTAGTTTTCAAGAAGAATTTATCAACAAGAGCACATCATGTAGCCACTATGGTTTAAGAAATGAAATAAGAAATTTTTTTATGAAGGGATGCCCCGTCTGTATTAGTGCACTGAACACTCCAAATTATTGTAGCAGAACTGAAATATGCTTGTGTGTCAACGTCTATTCCGACTGTGAATATGTTGTGTTTCAATTCCCTTGCTTATGTGTTTTAACATTCTATTAAATAGCCTGCTGTCTGCCTTCTTCCAGATCATTTTGTGAATAAACTGGTATACAGTCTGGTCATGCTATTGCTCTGTGGTGGTTCAGTAATGCTGTGGGATGTTTTGGGGAGAGAGATCTGGAGACTTGGTCCAAGTTAAAGGAATTATGAAGAAAGAATTACCATTCCATCCTTCAAAGACATGCAATTCCATCTGGTTTATGAATTATTGGTCAAAATTTCATTCTTCAACACGACAACGATCCAAAACATTTATCAAAATTATGACAAAATTACATCCATTCAAAAGAGAAGCAAAAGGTTTTGAGAATTATGAAACTTGGCCAGAGGGGGGTACTTTGATGAAACCAAAGTCTGAGCCTGAAATGATTTCAAAGTGCTTTTATGTTGACAAATTCTTCTTGAAAACTAATTAGCGTACATTTCTCCAGTCCTTCCATCATAAAGACGTACTTCTGCAGTTCAGACGAGACAAGCAATGCAAGTAATATGTCAGTCAACAGCGCCACAAATGTCACCAATGGGAGAACCTGCTCTCTATCCTACAGTCTATCAGTTAATCAGTCATTATCAGCACACTGAAATGGGAGGTGTAGCAACTGTTTTTACTCAGACTTTACACCAGGGGTCTGGCAACAAGGATGGCCAGGGGTAGCAGGACCACCTTTGAGGACCTCAAAATCCTGAGACTGCTTAATAGCAATGTTAGAGGCATGATCATCAAGCCAGCACCTTTTCTCTTCAAGTTTTCAAGACAGTGATGTCTTGATGTCTTGTGTATATTAAGCGGACCCTCCCATTAGCTTTCTTGACATGGTAACTTTGCAAAACACCTGATCAGTGGTCAGCAAAGCTCATAATTCATCAAAGTTCATCTCCCTGTCTGTGCAGATACATTCCATTGGAATAACATGCTAAGGTGTGGCTGTATGAACAGGTATATGGATCTGCTTTGAAAAGGCACAAACTACAAAGCCAGAACCTTCCGCCTCCATTAAAAACACACCCTAATCACTCAAGCATCCACACATCCAAGCAGCCATCCCATTTTGACCTTTCACCCTGCCAGAAAACAGGCCCTCTATTCTCATACACACTACACACAAGCAGCCTGCCATATACACACACTACAGAGCACAAATACAAGCACTCAGATGCAAAGACACATCCATTAACAGTCATCTTCCTCTGTGTGAGCCAGGCCCCTGTAACCTCTAGTAAGGGATGGGAGACCCCGCGCATTGTAGAGCGCTCGTTTACGCCTCTCAGATGGAGCCATGAATCCAAATTGCCAATTAAAAAGCAATTACAGGCAGCAGTGGGAGCAGACTCCTGCAGTCATTAAAGCAAAATGCCAACGCACCAAGCCCTCCCTCCTCTTTGCCTTGCCTACCACCTCCCTCTGAAAGACAGACATATCTCAGCCAGAGAGACTCTAATCAACCCTTCTAACAGAGAAAGCAAGACACATATAAGTACACAGAAACAAACAAGCTTTTTTTTTGGATCCAAAGAAGAGACTGCTGGCTCTGCATGTATGTGTTCTCTGTATTTCACCCTCCCTATCAGACTCTCTGGTTGTCTCCATCTCCATCCTATATCCATTTATGTTTGTGTCTTACTGTCCTTGTCTCCCACTTTATTTCTTGGGATGACTCTTTCTTGTCTCTGGTTTTAGGATCTTTCTCTCCAACTCTCATTCTCTTTCACTCAGCAGCCCTGGTACTAATCCTGGCATGTCTGTGAACCTGGGGCACCAATGTCAGCATATGGGGCAGCTGGGAAAAGGGAACTAATGGTGCTTTTCCATAGGGAATAACTATGCTGACCCACAATATATAGCCTAGCTTAAGAGAGATTGTAATTGCTGTGTTATGCTACTGCTAATGCAGACCAAACTTTTCTTTGGCTGCTTCACTTAAAAAGCTTTTCCCCCAGCAAAACACTGAAGTCATCCTGCGATGCAGCTTCAGCAAGTGCTGACTTAGTCGCACAGGTTCCCAACCGGTCTGAATCTACAGTATTATGCAAACGTCTCAGGTATATGCAAAGGGAAAGATGCTTTCAGAGACGCTGTAATTACTTCACAGAGTACAATGTGCTCTTCTACAGACCCAATGCAGAAAACAAAATAGAAAATTTAAAATCTTGTGTGCCAACACAACTAACATATTTACAAGAAATACACAACATAACATTTTCAACTGAAAACAAGCTCAGACATTAGTAGACAGCAAAGAGGATAAAATGAGATGAGGACAGAAATGTCAGGGTGTTGAAATCTTGCGTCAACCCAGCTTTACTGCTACATCCTTCCTGATCAGTCATACTGAATGAAACCAAATCCTCATACAGTATAATCTTTGTTTAAGTCAGACATTTTGATGGTGTGTATGTGCCTTTGGGGTAATGCAGCCTCAAGGGGGCACAAGCCAGTGTCCTCCTTGTGCCGGTCCCAAGCCCGAA
>VXCM01003290.1:0-105285 GCA_014773175.1 Lucifuga dentata
GAAAATGTGAGTTCACTCAACATAAACATCTCTGTTTTAATTGAAACAGAGATTCATTTTATTACTTTTTTTTTTTAAATTTAACTTTTATTAATGCAGGGGTAGCTCACTGAGCATCGAATGCTCTTTTGCATAAATGCCCTGCTTACCTATCAGTGTGTGAAGAGTGTAGAGGAAGACTTCTCAGTGAACAAAGTGGAAACTCTTTGCTCAGTGAAAAGTCCATCAGTTAAAGCTTATTAAAGCTTCAACAACAAGAGGGTGATATAATCAGAACCCGACAGCAGAATGCAGCAGGGAGGTCACTAAACGAAAACACCTCTCTCTGATGGTTACACACCAAAAAGTAGAAAGCATTTCAAATGTAACTCAAACTGCTACAGCAACAAATAAACTTACACAAAGCTACAACATTCACAAAAAGGATTATAACAGATACTTACAACAGAAATATTTCCAACAGAACTAGAACTCAAAGCATGTAACAATGCTGCAAGGCATGCTGGGAGTATCAGAGCAACGGCATGTGTTATTTAATCAAAACAATTGATCATTAATACTCTAAACCAGCCTAAACTCCTGCAATAGTTGACAGTACTTAAAGATTCTTACAGATTTTAAGTTGTATTAACTTTTACAAGGTTTTTGAGTATTCCTTACTCCATTTTTGAGTGGAGTGTACTATTGGGATTTACAGTGTACCAAAATATGTGTTTACATCATTTATTGATTATCTTAAGTTGCTTTGTACTACATTTCATGGTGCAATGATATGGCAAAGCTGAGTTTCCCAGCTAAAAATTCATGGCGCCTTAATTTTTTTTTGATTTCCCCTGTTTTGTTTTGTTTTTTTAAACCTGATAACTTAAAAAAGTAAGTTGAATGAACACTGACAACAGTCCTAAACTTTCTAATAGTCAAGACAACAAATGATTTTAAGTTCAGTTTCTGTAAAACTTAGAGAATTGAGTGCAACTTCCAAAACTTATCATGATTCTTTGAGTCAAAGAGAAGAAAGAAGTTCACATAACTAAAGAAGACTGTTGTGTTTTACAGTATACTGTTAGCTAGCTAATGCTTACTAATGTTAGGCTGGTCTAACATTAGTCTTAATTAAGTGTAGATGAACTCGAGAAAAAAGATTACCATAAAAGAAAATAATTTTTGAGACAGACAAGCTTTCATAAACAACACAGAGCTGGAAATTCAAAGGAGTCCACTATTGTGCTAGCTAGGTGTTTGCTAGGCTGTGTCATTTAAGTGAAAATAAATTGTCACAAACTAAACAATTCATCAGCTGGGTAACCAGATGCACAGATTTGGTGTTATGTCTTTAGTATGAATTCACTGACCTTTTAGTTTGACTCCAGACAGCAGGATGAATGATAAATACACCATGCTGATGCATCCATGAGGTTCTTGTGTCTCTTCAGAAACTTATTGCTGCCAGAAAAATACTGTTACGTGCTGTAATGTTGTACAATAGCTGTACTGTTGAACCTGTTCAAAGTAGTATACTGTGAATCTTCATCTGTCATTGCTTTATTACTGGAAAGCATCAAAGTTTACAGTATTTAATTGTATTTGAGAAAAACTGTAAATTACTGTTAGGAATTGGCCATAATTTTACAGTAATTTTTTACAGTGTACCTATTTCAGTTTTTTAGTTCAGTGTAATTACATTTTCTTTTTTAAGCAGCTCATATCTGATATTTATATTTACATGCTTTGACCTTTGACCTGTAGCAGCAGGATGCAGTTACGCATGAACACATTTCTGAGAGAAATGTAAAGAAAACACTTCAATGGACTAAGATGAAACAAGTATTTAAAAATCTGATCAGCGGGTTAAAACTTTCATATGCAGAGAAAAACATCTGATATATTGTGTGAGCGTTTATCTCTCCATCAGACACGTATGTTCATCGGTTAATCACGGAGGAAAACCAGGTGGAGTTGGAGTTTTGCTGCTGTAACAGGAGCCTGTTATCACACACTATCTATTTGACATAAACACACATCAGCAGCATGTCTTATATATATACCATATATACTCAACTATTAGCTGATCTCGACTATAAGCCAACCCCCCAAAGTTGACCTGCAAATTTAGCTTTGTACAAAAACCTGTATATAAGCCAACCCCCCAAAGTTGCTCCATCAATTTATTTGTTTATTAAATTAGCCTACCTTTTTTTTTTCTGGGTATCGTCATAGTATTCCTGTGATTTTCTGAAAATAATCCACATACTGGTAAACAGCTGATTACATAACTAACATTAGCTGACATTAAGTTTTCTGGACTCCTCTTCCTCTTCTGTATCGCCAATGATGCAGTGATGAAGGTAAGGAAAGCTTTACAAATGAGCTTTAATTATCACCGTGCTTATTTAGCATATTTAGCTGTGTAATTATAATGTGCTTTTTTTTTAAAGAATCTCACCTGTTACGTGTTTTCAGTAATTATCCTGTACCTGAGTGGATCTGTCTATGTGCTGGATATTCCTCCTTCAGAGTTTTGGAATTCCCTCAGCTGACCTCCTGATGTTGTTCCATCAATTTATTAGTTTATAAATTACCTGTTTTTCTGAATATTGTCATAGTATTCCTGTGATTTTCAGAAAATAATCCATGTACGGGTCGTGGCTGTTTTAAAACTTCACCGCTTTAACGGGGCTTCTCTTCCTGACACACACCGGAATGATAACATTGCCTCTTGTTCTTTTTGTGGATTATTTATTTTCAAAATCAAAGCAACAAAACATGAGATGAGGTGAGGTAAATAACTATACCGTTGCCCTGTTCCTCCAGCTGAACGTCTATAGATCCTCCATGACGGAGCTGGTACATATCATAGCGGATCATAGCGGTACTTCACAGAGCTGGATCTGATCAGTCAGCATATTAAAACATAACTTATTTGATTTCTCTTTTCCCAAATTAAATATTTTAAACATTTGATAATTAACCAAGAAATGGCTCTAACACTGGTACTGGTAAACATGATATTTATTTCAGCAGCTGATTACCTACGTTAGCCCTAAAAAAACAAAAAAGCTATATTATCCCTTACTGCCTCCACAAAATGCGCTTAATAAGATGTTTAGTTAGGAAATATCTCATTCTAAGGTATGATTTAAACTAGTTCCCATGAATAGTGGTAATTAGTAGTATTTCCACGCCTGGAAATTTTGGTCTGATTTGAATTACTCAACTATAAGCCGACCCCCCTATTTGCGTTGTGAAATTTGGTGAAAAAAACTCGGCTTATACTTGAGTATATACGGTATGTATATATATATATATATATATATATATATATAACTGTATCCTCCATTTCCTCCATTTCCAGGTCCTCCATTTCTGTTAGAAATGGAGGACATTATCTGCATATGGATGATGTCATCATATTGACACTGACATCATCATATGCAGATAAAGCAGAATGTTACATAGGAGTTGGAATGGGAAGGAAATTCTGATCNTCATCATATGCAGATAAAGCAGAATGTTACATAGGAGTTGGAATGGGAAGGAAATTCTGATCTGTGGATTTAGACAGCAGCATTGGTGATATCTGATATGTACCTGATTTATTTCCACATATGCAAGAGGCCCAAAATGGATCTGAGAATATCTGATTCCATGTGGAATTTTACTATTTACATATTCATGAAGCGTGTCTGATATGTGTCACATGTAATCAAAAGATCAGAATCAGGCCACATGTGCATGGTCGTGTAAATCCACCCTTAGAGCATCTAACCGAGTCCTGTGGTAGCATACAAAAGTCCGTTTGAAAGTGAAACTAAAATGCATCAGGTGGAAACATCAAAAGAAGAAAGTGGGGTGCGTTAACCCTTTCAATACCATGCTCCAATCTTCCGCCTGCTGTCCACGGAAACTAAAGCGAAGGTGTAGCACATGGGCAGAAACAATGCCAAACATTAGTTCCGCTTGTCTACAACATAAAAAATAAATGCCTCCCCAAAAATTAGTCAATTTTCTTTTAAAAAGGAAGAGGACAAGGAAAACTGTGGTGTATCTGCATAATTGCAATGGAACATCCTGATTAGATGAGGTAATGTTCCCATGATCAGAGGCAAATCTAGCGTCTGTGGGGGCCCCAGGCAAAAAAAAAAAAAAAAAAAAAATGTTTGGGACCCTTTGGACTATTGTTTTTCCCCAAATGACATTCATAAAATTACCTTATCCCGAAGTTTTGATGTGATGGAGTGTTTTCTGCTGTGGTTGTTGAAGTGGTGTGAAGTCTTGATCATCATGTGCAGGTGAAGGTGTTTGGACTCTGAGCTGTTGAGCTGTTGGCAATGAAAATTAATGGAACTGCTTGAAAAAATATTGACATGTATTTAGACAATATAAACTCAGATAACCTCTGTTCTTGCTTAAACAAATGTCCAGCAACTAGCAATTTTAACTAACAGGTAAAATGAGTCATCGGCAATGACGTTCACACTGTTGGCTTAGTCAGATGGCTAGTCTAGCCTAGTCTAACCAAGCATTCAAGATCCCTCTAATTGGATAGGATATGACAGACTGATAATACGGACGGCACTGATGGAGACACGTCAGCCATGCAGCAACTTTTATTCAACAACTTCTCTCCAGTCTCAACACTTCCTGAATGTATCTGCCCTACGACAACTCCAGAAGGACATTCCTCTTATGACACAGAACGCACAGAATATAAAAAGATCTGTTACATGCATCCCTCCTCAATTAGAAACATCCACATTTCAACATAAAAACCAACTGAAAGGATGCATATTAAAGGACCCACTATAAACTAAAATAAACAGTACCTCCAAATATCAGCATAAATAGCAACAACAATGAATGATAATGTGCACTCCAACCAGGGATGAAGTAGCCAAAATGTCTGTCTGAACAAACCATTTATAATAAAGTCATTAAACACAGAATACAGAAACCCATGATAAACTAATCACAAGTGGATGTCAACTACGTAACAAATAAGAGCATCCAGCCTGGAAGAGAGAGAAAAACATTCATTATCACAAAGTTCTGGAGGCACAGAGGAGGCCGCAGCACCCTACCAACTCTAGATCAGACAGTCTCCGACCCAATGAAGGCCTACACGGGGAAGATTGGGGGACTGGTGGGGAAAGGGATGGGGAGGGAGGGGTTGATGAGACAAGTCCTGTGGGCAGGGGCAAGGTATATGGTTTCAGCCTGTCATGATGGACTACCTGAGCCCGCTCCATTGGGTCTAGAGGGTTAACGATGCGATAGGTCAGTCCAGCTTCCTTTCCAGAGCCCAGTACCTGCTCGATCTCATAGGGACCCTTCCAATGGTGCCAGTTTTGTGCGGCTCTCTGTGGGGTTGTTCAGCCACACTAATGCGCCCATCTTATGCACCTGATGATGCACATCCTCATCATGATATAGTTTCGTTTTTTACATGTGCCTCAGCCGAGTGGATCCTGGCAGCGCTGAAGACTGTCTCCAAGTGGTCCACCATAGATGACACAAACCCCACAAGGGACTTGGGGTTCCATGCGTCCACTGTACAAGCAGGCACAAGCAGAATAGCAGGAATGCATGCCTCCCTGCCATGCGTGAGGTAAAAGGGTGTGAAGCTGGTGTGCATTGAGGTGTTATATGCAAAGGCCACTTGTTTCACATAACTTCCATTCTCCACCTTTGGAGAGCAACATTTTAGCCAGCTGATCAATCAAAGTCCTGTTGTAATGCTCCACCATGCCGTCTGATTTGGGGTTATAGGCAGTAGTGCATGTTTTCTTGATTCCCAACAACTGGCAGAGTTTCTGAATCACCTCCGCCTCGAACTGGCGGCCTTGGTCGCTGTGTAGGACCTCAGGCACCCCATGCATCAGAACATAATCCTCGAACAGGCATTGAGCCACAGAATGAGCAGTCTGGGCAAATACAGGTTGACAAACTTAGTGAAGTAGTCCTCCACTACCAGCATGTATCTGTTCACCTTACTGGTCATGTTGTGGGGAGTTCCAGAATGTCTGCAGTGACCCAGTGGGTGGCTTGCCAGGGAGCCCCCCATAGGAGCCCTCCACTTGGGAACTGGGGGCCATCATGTTTGACAGGCTCTGCATTGCTCACATCATCTTCTATTGTCTCTCAACATGAATAGCCAATAGCAGGTTTGTTGAGCCTTTTCCCACACATGGTTCTGTTGAGAAATGAGTAGCCACAGTCATCNCCCCCGTGAAACTGGTGTAGAAGTGCAGGCACCAGAGAGGAGAGGAGAGGATCACCACCTGAATCTGCCTCTCCCCTATGGTTGAGGACTCTGAAATGAAAATCACAGAGGTCCCAGTTAGGGGTGCGTCCATTACTCTGACTCGTTGCATAGCGGCAATGTCTCACAGACAATACAAATAATTGACAACGTATTTCAGCTCTAATCCATCCTCAGCCATCCTTTACTTTGAACTGTTATAATGTGACCAGGCACCAGTTTCTAATTTTTTTTACGTATTGGAGTTATGCTTGCTCTCTTGCTTGAAACATTTAATACTACTTCAACAGCTCTGTCCCGTAAATAAATGTATTTTGACATCTTTTTTTAAATCATTGTTTTGCAGTGATGTATTTTACATCTAGGCCTTCAGTGCTATCCTCCCGCAATTAAACTGCCTTCAAACAACCTCATATGACACTAGGACTATACTCAAATATAAATCTTAAAAGTCCACAAAGAAAATTTTCAATAAAGGCGCATTTATACTTCATGCTAACTACGCCTATGCATGCGCTCATGACGCGCGTCGTGAGCATTATTGTGTACAAACTCACCTCCGTAGTTAACGTCAATCCGGAGGCTTAACGCTCTATCTGCCAGGCAGCGATGTGAGGCACCTTGACTTGATACAGACACAATTTAGCAGCCATGGAGGGTTAAGCTACAGCATTTACAGCAACGAACAAACATAAAGAGCACTCACCCAATCATCTTCATCTGGAAAATAGTTTAAATCATATCTTAGAATGAGATATTTCCTGCCTAATGTTACCCTGAGACCCCAGTACAGGTAGCCTAGGCTAGCCCCACACCAAGGTGATCTAGACCAGTCCACATCATATTAAAATGTAGTACTCTGGTCTTATGATTCAGGCTAGGTCGAAGAATATTCGTCTCACTAACTGTCTTCATCCTAAAGCCTCACCTATTTCACATACAGCTTCAATTAAGATGTGGCCTGCCATATTACTGTATAAACTTTAGTTAACGAGACAGCTATTCTTCTTATATGCAACTGTTGTTATAGTTGTGAGAATAGATTTTAGCAATAAGTATACTTTTACTGCTAAGGTGCTGTTTAATCATCAAGTCCAAGTTAATGCTTCAGAAACCATATGCAAATCATAAACACTTCATACACAGGCTGTCTTATTTTACATCACCAAGGAGAGGCTAAAAATACTCAAAATGTCAAAAAACAACCAATAAAAATGACAAAAGGCTAATACTTTAACTATAAAGAGTTAATTTTATTTTAAGTTGCTCAAGACTGAGAGGAAGAGATCGGAAGTACAAAAATCATTGCAAAACTGAGTAAAAATACTTCAAAATCACTTTAATAAAATCACACATAAAAATCATCTTACCCCATAAAAAGGGAAAAAACTCTTAAATTCCAATCTCAACTTTCAAAAACTCTTCTTCTCAAACTTAACCTTTGACCTCAAAAGTCCTTTAAGAAAAGAGCAAAAACACTGCAATCTCCCTCCGGAGATCTGCGGGATTATCTTTCGTAGCCCATTTTGGGTCTTCTGTTCTTGATGCTTTTTCATCCCCTGTAGGATGATTCGTCGGGCAGGGTCCCCCCGTGCCTCTGGAAGGTTCCTCTCCTAAAAACACTAAAACTTTACTTTTTATACCACTCATGACATCATTTTCACAACTCAGTCACATTGGTTCGGCTTCTATATCGTCAAAGTTATTGAACCAATCACAGTTGTAACTTTACTACTTTTGCTCTCTTACTGGACAATTATTATCTCACCTATGTTGTTCAACATTATTGCTTATTAATGGAAAACACCCTTAACGTCTCCTAGCCTGGTTTAAGGAACTTAGGTACTCTTCCACTCAAGCTGTTTCCTGTTATTGAAATTTTCAGTTACATGATCAGCAAAAATCACTCAATAATCAGCACCGCACCCAGTACTGGTCATTCAGCTACAACTGTATCAAAAGTCACATAGATCATGTTCACTTTAATTTAATACACAACATAAATGCATCAAAAATCACTCAAATCATAGTTACTTGATTTAAAACACATTGTAAGTGTACTCAGGATTACTTTAAAACATTATTACTTGATTTTATCACATCATTCTATAATTGTTCCTTCTTCATTATAAAATGCTTTTCCTGATTTTATTTCTCATCAAAACACTCCCTTCTCACCCCATTTCACATTTTATTCACACACATTGTATACAGGCATGCAACACATCTTTCTTCACTCATCAGTGAAACCTGTAAGCTTAAAACCCTTATTATTTTCACAGAAAGGAGTTAACAACATTCTCAATTTATGTTAACCACACATACTTATTTATCATTAATGTTAGTTATTTAATCATTCTTTTACAGCTATATGAATCAATAGTAAATCAACGTTTAATTATAATTCTTCTTTTCTTGCTGCATTCTCCGGCCTTTTCTGCCCATGCTCTCTTTCCTCGTTTCCGGTGGTCTTGAAGATCCTGATGATTCATGCACCTCTCGAACAGGTAGTAGCTCAGGTGGTGATCTCTCTTCCTCTCCTGGTTGCGATCCTTCTCCCTCCTGAATAGGCAGCGGCACAGGTAGTGACATTTCTTCTGTGACCTCTCAGACAGATAGTAGAACAGGTAATGGCTCTTCTTCAGGTCGATCATTTACACTGGGATTCTCTTCTCCTGCCAGCCGTTCGAACACACTTGCAGAGAGTAAACTTCCTAATCGCTTGAACGTGCTCTCAAGTTTACTCACAGCTTTTTCAACTTCAGAAGGTTCTTCCCAGGTTCTCTCCACCTTTTGCACCTCTTCATACAGCTGTTCGACACTTGTCGCCGTAATGCCAAGATCTTCCACTGAAATCTCATCTATTAACACTTTTAACAATGGCTCATTATCAGGATCGAATAGGTCTTCCTGGACGCCGTCCTTCATTTTTATTTTTCCTCAGTTTTTCCTAGGCCTTTCTTCTGACCTTGTCATCTTCCCTTGCTCTTTTTCTTGTTTATGTGACTCATTTTTGGTGACTTGCTGACAAACTCTTTCAGCACCATTTCTGTCTTGACCTTTGACATCAGGCCTCATGTTCCTTCTCCTTTCTGAGCACAAGTGTGCTGAGTGTGGGTGTGCCTCTCGTTGGTGCCTTTGATTCCATTTCCCCTTATTTCCTTCTTTCTCCTTTCTCTCCAATAGCTCCTTTTTGACACTAAACATTTTGCAGCGGCCGGTAAGCGCTGTTATTGGTCAGTTACAGTAATCAGCTGCTGAAATCATGTTTACCAGTACGAGGATTTTCAGGAAAGCACAAGAATACTATGACAATACCCAGAAAAACAGGTAATTTGCTAAACAAATAAATTGATTGAACAATATACGGGTTTCTTTAAAAATCTAAAAAAAAAAAAATCAGGGGGTTGGCTTATAAACATGAGATTGGCTTTTCTACGGCAGATCAGCTTCTTAAACCTTGCAGCCATTTCTGTCTGTCATCAGTTATCTGTGCACAGTAGTAATACACTTTTTGTTTATGTAGTTTTACAGGGACCATCTACATTAGTTAACATCATGCATAGCCATGGTGTAAATGCATCGGATTTAGCCAAAAGAAGGCTAATTTTTATCCGCAGTCCATAAACATTGTTTATTTACTTGTCGGTCCCGCATGTGCTGCTCACGTCACGACAAATGTTTACAACACTGCCCCCTGTGGTTTCTGTAGGTACTGCCACGTTAGGAGTATCACATTAATTCTGGATGACATGCACAGATGACGCGTAAAACCGACGTTAAAAACGTGTTGGCCATTTTAAGTGTGCTTACACGTAGTTTGTGTGAAGTATAAATGAGCCGTAAGACAAAGGTTCATTTATTAAGTGTGTGTGTGTGTCCCCCCACCCATCGACTCTCAATCTGTGCCGACATCCTCACACAGACAGTGGAACAGTCAGACATTCGGAGCACTGAAAGTGGATAATTCTGACTCACTGCATCACAGTGATGCCTCACAGACAATACAAATAATAGATATGAAAAGTATAAGTTGCTCAGATTCCGGAGACAGTTGTGGTTTATCACATTTACTCATACGACCATCAAGCAAGCAAAAGTGCCCTATCAAAGCTGCTCATCATCTGAAGACAAAGTCCATCCTCCTTTCTTTCTTTATAAAGAGTTTAATGACANAAGCTGCTCATCATCTGAAGACAAAGTCCATCCTCCTTTCTTTCTTTATAAAGAGTTTAATGACACAGTTGTACAGTATTCTCAGCTTTTCTTTAAAGATCCTTCTGGAAAAAGGTTTTGCCAGTAAATCCATTTCTTCTCCTCCTTCAGCCATTGTGTGTTAAAAAACAACAGGACTAACTAAAAATCTCAACAAAAAAATCTAAAGCACTACATCTAAAACTCTAAACGTCAAGAAAGAAAGTTTAAATTAACATTAGATAATCCTACGTTATATGCAAGCTAGTTTTACTTCAGTTAGCTAACTGGCTCTCTTCTTCTGATGAATTTCCAGCAGGCTGTAGCTGCGTAGCAGTGATGCAGCCCTCCACTTACTGGCCCTTAAATGATGTAGGCCTAGGCAGCTAGAAGGCCCTGGTGTGTCAACGAATACGCCCGACATGGCAAACTCAAAATCTGATTGGTTAAAGAATATGACAATCGATAACATTGCCCCATTTGCTTCAACAGCAGAGGGATTTACTGGAAATTATGAAGGCCTCAGGGTAGATTTTTTTTTTTTTTTTTCCCGGAGACAGCACAGGTGGAAAATCTGATTGGATAAAAGCTCTAATTTCTATGAGCTGCACTGGAAGCAGCAACTGAGGGAGAGAGTAGTAATGAAATGACGTTAATAGTAGACTGATGGGAAACATTGTAAAATATATATCACATTAATTAAAATATATATTAAAGTATAAAAATATAATTTTCTGATTCTGACAATCTCTAGGCCAGCAGAGAAGGCCTTGCTGGCCCTGATGGCCCATGACTGGTGTTTTGTTACAATGCATATTACTTTTGGTTAGTACTGTATTGTTGATGTTGGAGTTCACTTTTTTCTGGTTTGCTGCTTCATGTGTTAAGTTTTACAGTGGATACAGATGAATTCACCTCATTTAACAGTTCTGATATTTTGTTACCCTAAAGTCTAGAATTAAAATGCAACAAATTCATATTTTTTTTCCTACTAATCTGTGCAGAAAACTTGACAGTTTCAAAATGAAAAATTAGTTCTAAAAGGTTTATTGCATTAATTAAAAATAAACAACTGTGATATCTAGGTTTGACAAGTATGCTCCCCCTTTTAATATAGGGTCACTTAAAGTATCTCAGGAACAACCTCCTGCCTTCAATTTGCCATGTAGATCACATGATAACTTAACTGTCCAACATGTTTGGAATCACAGCAGTTAACCTGAGAACTGAAATAAAAGCAGCTGATTGGTNAACTGTCCAACATGTTTGGAATCACAGCAGTTAACCTGAGAACTGAAATAAAAGCAGCTGATTGGTTCTTCAGACTGCAAGTGAAGTCAAACACAAAGACAGCAGCACAGGTTCAAAGACCTTCAAAACAAGTCCGTCACAAAGTTGTGGAAGAACCCTCATCAGGTGAGGATAGAAACAGATTTTCAAGGCTTTGAATCTACCTGGAAGCTCCGTTAAGTCCATTATTAAGAAGTGGAAAGTGCACAAAAAATTGAGCTCATTTAATCTGCATGTGTGCATATTTATGTTGTATACACTGAAGACAAGCAGCTCAACTTACTCTAAACTTTACAGGATTTTTACTGAAGGAAACACTCTGCTGTTTTCTTCCTTCAGAATAACAAATGGCTCACAAGAATAATTTTAATGGTGAAATTTCAAATTCATGAATGCAATTTTCAACTAAAAAACAAATTTTCCTATTTTTATATCAAACACCATAAATCAAACAACACATTAACTGTATTTGTTTCTCTGTAAATTCTAAAGCTATAAAAGCTATTCTGATCTGTTATGTAATTAAATTCTTCAGACAGCATGTTTCTCCTGAACAGGAAGTACAGCGTACTGCTCCTTTAACTCAGGCCTGAGTCATGGTGAGCAACTCAAGGGAGGAGCCACATCTGTTACTGAAGAGTGTGTGTGTGTGTGTGAGAGTGTGAGAGAGAGATGTGTGTGTATGTGTGCGTGTGGTTTGTGCATGCGTGTGTGTGTGTGCATTAATGTGGTGTGTGTGTGTGTATGTGTGCACGTGTATATGTGGTGTGTGTGCATGAATGTGTGTGTGTGTGTGTGATGTGTGTGTGTGTGCGTGTGTGTTCAGGAACAATGAGATGCTGCTGAAGAGAGAAGCAGGGATTCCCTCCCTCCTTCCCTCCCCCTCCCTCTCTCTCTCTCTCTCTCTCTCTCTCTCTCTCTCTCTCTTTCTCTTTGTCTCTCACTAACATACCCAGTGTCACAAGCAGCGGCAGCAGTTGGGTGTGAAGAATGATCTGTGTGTGTGTGTGTGTGTGTGTGTGTGAGAGAGAGAGAGAGAGAGAGAGAGAGAGAGTGGTGATGGGGGGTGACAGATAAATACAAAGAAGGGATTTCCTTTCCTTCTCCCTTTGTCTCCTCCCTCCTTAAAGGCCTTCTAGCCTTTGGACAGCTGCAACCATATTGTGTGTGTGAGTGTGTGTGAGTGGTGTGTGTGTGTGTGTGTGTGAGAGAGAGAAAGTCAGTGTGTGTGTGAGTCNGAGTGTGTGTGAGTGGTGTGTGTGTGTGTGTGTGTGAGAGAGAGAAAGTCAGTGTGTGTGTGAGTCGGTGTGTGTGGTGTATGTGTGTGATCTACATTTATTCATTAACTTGCTCCTTTCATTGATTTTCTTTTCATTTTTCCTCGCAGTTTTTCTCCTCTATTTGCTTACTCAACAATAGCCACATATCATGATAATGTCACAAAATTTTCATCCTGACACACACACACACACACACACAGATTCCATTCACAGTCAGAGTTCAGACTCTCACTCTCTCAAACCGCATCAAATGTGACTTTACTCAATAAACGTGGCGGACGACAACAACTAGCTATGCTGCACCAAAAACAGTAAAGACAGACATAATGTTATGTTTTGTGACATTACAAATGGCTTTCTTTTGAAGAGTAATTAACTTTTGGATGTGGAAAACCCACACCAACATAGCATAATTAAACTGAGGCAAAGTAATGCTTTGTCTAAAGTAATTAAATCATATTTACAATCCTGATAGTTTTCGAAATTTTATTTGAGAGTTTTTGAGTTTGAGTTCCAAATGTCAGATTGTCAATGAAGATGCCAAGAAAAGTGAAGCAGTTTGTTGGCTATATTGGAGATTCACCAAATTTTAAAAGTTGGTGAATCGTGTTGCAGTGTGTTGCACGTGTTTCCCTTCTGGTAAATTCAGGGACAGCTTATTTGTACCAAGTCAATCATATATTTTGTTCAGCTCATGCATTGTAGTCTGCACTTGATTAGTTTGGAACAGCATTTAAGCGATTAAAATTGTGTATTGTAGTGGATAATGTTGTGTCAGCAGCGTGAAATATTAAAAAAAAAACATTTAATACTGTATTCTTTAATTATTTTGTATGTATGAGTATGGGGGTATGATATGGCCTTGGGGGGTATGAAATAGCCTAGCCTAAATAACACCATGGGGTATAAACTGGACTGGGCCAGAATTTACCCAAGGTGTAAAACAGGCTAGCCCACTTTAACCCCGAGGATAGTCTGGGCAGGGGGTATATCTTGGGCTGTTACACTGGTGTGAGTCAGGAAGAGAAGCCCCGTTAAAGCAGTGAAGTTTTAAAATAGCAGCCACAACCCATATGTGGATTATTTTCAGAAAATCACAGGAATACTATGACAATACCCAGAAAAACAGGTAATTTGCTAAATAAATATATTGATGGAACAACATCAGAGGGTTGGCTTATATGTGAGTTTCTTTAAAAATCTAAATTTGCATGTCAAAATCGGGGAGTCAGCTTAGAGGGAGAAGCTGTTAGCTTCTTCAGCTAGTAGGCATGTATCATGTCAGGTCCTGGTGCTGTCCAGCTCTTCATGCTTGAGACTCGCTGTTGGATNGCATGTATCATGTCAGGTCCTGGTGCTGTCCAGCTCTTCATGCTTGAGACTCGCTGTTGGATGTCCACCTTTGTGATGATGACTGGTTTTTGTTCTGGGAAGTTGCTGTGGTCCGCTCTTAGGTCCACCAACCACTGGGCATTGGTGTTGTGTGAAGCCTCCTCCCATATATTCTTCCAGTATTGCTCGGTCTCAGCTCTGGGGGGTCCTGCTCTTGTACTCTTGTTTCCTTGCAGCTGGGAATACACTCTGGATGGTTCTTTGGTGAACACGCCATTTATTCTCTTGGCCTCTGCTTCTCGAGTGTACCTCTTCAGCCTAGCGACCAGAGCTGTGAGTCTCTGCTTGGCAGTTTCCAGGGCCTCACCTTATGGACATCTTGCTGTACTTCTTCAGCCAGGACCTGTCTTTCATCACTCCCTTCTGCACCTCTGTTAGCTGGCTAACTTCCCTTCGGGCTGCCTTGATTTTGGCCTCTAGCCTTCTCCGCCATGGAGGGTATTCTCTGCGACTTGTGCTCTTCATCTTGTACCCAAGCATCTCCAGGATTACTGCTGCAGTGGCATATACAAGCTCATTGGTGCCTGTGATGGTGGTGGTGGCGATAGTGAGAAGAGCTGTGTTCACATCTGCAAGCATCTCTTCTGATGGAACTTTGTTAGTGAAGCGTGGGAATCAGATCCGGGGATTGACTGCGTTTAGTCTGGCCATGATTCTCATCTTCAGGTCAGTTGATTTGGCTGTCATGGTTGGTAGGGTTGTGGTAGTTTGTTTGTCAACCCTGTTTTGCTGCATCAGAGACAGCTCTTCACCTTCAGGTTCCTGAGTCACATGGCCAGTCNCAACCCTGTTTTGCTGCATCAGAGACAGCTCTTCACCTTCAGGTTCCTGAGTCACATGGCCAGTCTTTTGGAGCCTCTCAATCTCCAGCTGTGACAGTAGCTTCCTTCTGTTGATGTTTGAGCATTGAGCTACCAGGTGCTAATATATATATATATATATATATATATATATATTAATCAGACTGACACATCCAATCAGTGAAAGTGAAAGAGAAGACCAATGAGCCAACTCGGATTTGCTTTTATCAAGCAGTGGACCAAAATTCCATTTATAAAAATCAGCAAATAAATTGGGGGAAAAAAAAAAAATTCCCAAGTATTTGAAACCACTTGAAACTACTTTAAAGGGAAAGAGTAGTGGATAGTGTATCTGTCTCTTGCTTGAGATTTAATAGGAAAAAGTTCACATTTTTGTAGGTTTAATTTATATCCTGAGAATTTTCCAAATTGATCTAAAATATTTAATGTAATTGGGAGTGAGGAAATGGGAACATATATATATCAGTGAGTCTTGAGAAGTGGGACAAAATATGTCTGGCAGATAAATCAATGTTTTTATTTAAAAAAAAAAAACTTTTAAAAATGTAATCGTAATATTAATCTATAATTGAAACAGGGGCAGCTTAACACAATAAAGTTGTATTTTTAATTATATCTTTTTTTTTGTTTGTTTGTTTTTTTTTTGATTTGATTAAATACACTGGACCTAAAAAAATCCCTTGTTCTGAAACAAGATTTATAAATTCATATAGCATAAAAAAGTTAAACATTATTTAAAACTATATACACAGACATTTTTAACACCTCACTGGAGAGACATGCCATGTACCAGCCTGCTTCAAGTCCTCCACCATCATCCCCATCCCCAAAAAAACCAAGGACACAGGACTTAATGGCTACAGACCTGTTGCCTGACTTCAGTGGTAATGAAGTCATTCGAGCGCTTTGTGCTCTCCCACCTCAAAGCCATCACTGACCCACTCCTGGACCCCTGCAGTTCACCTACAGAGCTAATAGGTCTATAGATGATGCTGTCAACATGGCTTTCCACTTCATCCTTCAGCACCTGGACTCCCCAGGAACCTATGCCAGAATCCTGTTTGTGGATTTCAGCTCTGCATTCAATCATCCCCGCTCTGCTACAGGACAAGCTCTCCCAGCTAAACGTGCCTGACTCCACCTGTAGGTGCATCACTGACTTCCTGTCTGACAGGAGGCAGTGCGTGAGGCTGGGTAAGCATGTCTCTGACTCCCGGANCTGACTTCCTGTCTGACAGGAGGCAGTGCGTGAGGCTGGGTAAGCATGTCTCTGACTCCCGGACCAACAGCATCGTATCTCCACAAGGCTGCGTCCTTTCTCCTCTGCTCTTCTCCCTGTACACCAACAGCTGCACCTTCAGTCATCAGTCCATCAAGCTCCTGAAGTTCGCGGACGACACCATCCTCATCGGACTCATCTCTGGTGGGGATGAGTCTGCCTACAGGTGGGAGATTGACCATCTGGTGACCTGGTGCAGACAGAACAACTTGGAGCTCAATGATCTAAAGACAGTGGAGATGATAGTGGACTTCAGAAAGAACCCAGCCCCACCCCCATCACCCTGTGTGACACCCCAGTCGACACAGTGGAGCACTTTGCTTCCTGGGCACCATCATCACTCAGGACCTCAAGTGGGAGCTGACCATCAGCTCCCTCACCAAGAAAGCCCAGCAGAGGATGTATTTCCTGCAGCAGTTGAAGAAGTTCAACCTGCCAACGGCTATGATGGTAGTCTTCTTCCATCATCGAGTCCATGCTCAACTCCTCCATTACCGTCTGGTACGCTGCTGCCACCACCAAGGACAAAGGCAGGCTGCAGCATATCATTCGCTCTGCTGAGAGAGTGATTGGCTGCAATCTACCATCCCTCCATGACCTGTACACCTCCAGGACTCGAAGACGAGCAGGAAAGGTTGTGGCCGATCCCTCCCACCCCAGACACAAACTTTTTGAGCCGCTCCCCTCTGGCAGGAGGCTGCGGTCCATCAAGACCAAAACTTAACACCACAAAAACAGTTTCTTCCCATCTGCAGTAGGACTCATTAGTCAAACCAGAGACTGCCCCTGAACACCCCATCCACACACACACCCTCAGTCACTACACGTTGTATTACATTCACTCGCTTACAACGTAAGTTCTACAACCATTGGTCTCTATGTGCTACATCAACACACATCCCTTGTATATTGTACATCCTTTCCATCCTTTCCTTCAGGAAGCGTATCTGATACGTGTCGCATGTACGCAAAAAATCGGAATCAAGTTGCATGTGTGTGGTGTAAATCTAGCCAAAGAGGCCTCAGGTGACCTCTGCTGTGCTGCTGTGTTGGGAGAAAAATGGAGCTGCATGGAGAACAGAGAGGAAGAGGAGTAGGAGGACTGATATACATGTAGATCTGTTTCACCGCATTTTACATTTTTATATTTTGTGGGCCTACGAAAAGTATTTTTTTTGCAGTCAGTTCAGTCAGCTGAACATTTTACTGTGTTACAGTAACAAATAAATATGTTACCTTTTTGTATTTGTATACTGATTTCATCATTATATCCCCAGAAAGACAGTCTAAACATTTTCTTCCTGTAGTGTTTTTCATTTTACTTATCAGTGTAATTACTGTGAGTTTTACTAAAATAGGTAACATTTATATATCTCAGAACTGTGTAAAACACTGCAGCATCAACTATAAGTTTACAGTACGACTCTGGAAACTGCTGTGAGTTTAGCTCAGTTGGAGCTCATTGGACAGACATGTGCATTATATCCTACTCTAATTGCGTCAATGCAATATTTATATGATATATTCACAGTATCGTATTACAATACGGCAACAGTCTTTATACTGTATATAACATAAAATTTCAACCTATTTTGGGATGGAAAAAAATCCCCTAAACTTTGAAAAAGGGGAAAAAGGAAACAATTTCTACACAATTTTATACATTTGAATGTGTAACATGGCCTCCTGTAGCCAAAACATATCTAAACATTAATTTGATGGTCGTGTTTTAAATTCATCACACCAGTATTTAATTGATGCTCTATCAGAGATATTCATATGATGCTGTGTGTGTCGTTTTGGCGGAAAGAATCAGTTTTGAGAAGAGAGAACATGGTTTTGAGTGCAGTGTTTCATTTTGCAAGAGATTTGTGGAGTTTTGACGAGATAGTTAACTGTTTTCATTTTTGTGTTTTTTGTCTGTAAGATTTTGAGAAATTGAGCCTATAGTTTCAGGAAATGCGTTCAAACGGTCGAGAAAAACTGTAAGGTAGCTTAAAATTTTCAAAACAAGCAATTTTGATTAATTTCAGAACAAATATGTGTGATCTAGAAATTGTACAGATGGTTAGTGGGTAAATAATTTGCTTTGAACAAAATAAATAAAACTAATGCAATATTTTTTGTGTCTGACAGTGTTGACGAAAATCTAGTACTGCTCTAAAAAACATGCAATTTGTAAGAAAATGTTAGAACTGGGAGATTGTCCATCAACATGGTTTGATGGCCAAAAACTTGTTTTAGAAGAAAGTAGATTTCAGATACAGTCAAGTTCATTTTTTTTCAAAATGAAAGCCTGTTTTGTCCCACTTCTCATGAATCACTGACGTAAAAGTAAGTCCTCAGCATATAAAGATATACTTTGTGTCTGTCCTGCTCTCATAATACCTTTAAACTTCGCTTCATTGTGTAGCCATATGGCCAGTGGTTCTACGGCTAAGGCAAAAAGAAGAGGAGATAACGGACGCCATGTGTAGCAGGGTCGTACACAGGGTTTTAGAAATACCGAGGTCGAAAAACTGAGCCTGCTAGGAGGGTTTGGGGGCATGCCACCCCCCACCTGAAAAGTTTGATTTTCCTGATCTAAATATGTGCATTTCAAGATGTTTGGAGAGATAAACTTTAATAACAATAGCTTTAAACCCATGTTAGGGGGCAGTAGCATAAATGATCTGTGAAGCAGTAACACATGATAATCAGGTTTAAATGCTGCACTGAATGATCCTCACTACAATCTGGAAATATTGAAGAGGCTAGAATGATGACATCCTCTGTATTCACTGCCTTCCCTCTCTGTGACTCCTCACTTGCCTCTCCTGCAAAAGAGTATTAAAAATAATTTAGTAAAATTATATACATCTTCTTTATTTCATCTTTGTGTTTGAGTTTGCATCATTTTGGATTTGAATTATAGAAATGTGTCTCAAACAGTACATAAACACAAGCAAAATGTGTGTTATACAATAATACTATATTTCAATGTTTGTGTTGTTAAATTGAGCCTTTAGGTTCCACTGTAATTACCAAAGAACATATACTGTATAAATGTGGTAATGATGACATATTTAGAATTGGATTGGTCAGTTTTTGTTTGTGTTGAACAGCACAGAGACATTATGCTAATCCTCTCCTGGACACAGTGGGCAGTACCTGCTCTTCCTCTCTCATCTCCATCACCTTCTCTCTTTCTTTTTCTCTCTGTCTCCTGCTCCTCCTCTTGTCTTCCCTTCCCAAAACTGAGCTTTGACTGGCAGTCTTTTCATTTTTGTCTGTCTAAGAAAGTGAACACAGGGACAGGGTCATATTTACATATAAATATCCAGCTACATGTAAGGATAATCTTGCAATAAAAATATAGGGGTACCTCATTTTAATTTTAATTTCAGCCCTTTACACAAACTGAATTTAAAAGAAAAGCATTTCAACTTTCATTTAAAGTTTATCAGTCTATTGGATGGATGGAATTAATGTTAGCTAGCTAATTCACTCAACTTAAGGTAAGCGAATAAGCAAACTAACCAGCAGATCATGATGGCCACTGCTTAACGTAGCGTGACTGCACAGGAGCTATTATTCATCAGCTAATGTTTGGGGATGAATGCCATTAAACTATAACACTCTCTCCTCTAGTTACCTCTGTATTCCCCTGCATGTCCAGTTTCCTCAAGTTGTTGACATGACGTAAAGAATCACCGTGTGTGATGAGCAAAGATATTGTATTAATGACAAGATAATACACTGCACCACACACACACACACACACACACACACACACACACAGCAATGACGGCGATCAGTTGCTCATTTTGCCATTATATAATATCTATGCCATACCAAAGTAAAGTTATTTTTAAATGATTATTTCATGACTTTTATTACACACCTCAGAAAAAATACTGAGATCCGAACCTCGGTGACCTCACTGGTGAGTATGGCCATGCTGTCTAGTACCACGGTGCAGTAAGAAAGGACTAGATACCATGTTATTTGTAATGACCGAAGCTGTGGGAGCAGAGTATATTAATTGTATCGAGGATATAAAGTTAGACCCAAGACCGAATTTTTTAAGAACATAAAAAAGATAGCACCATTCAATTCTATTAAATGTTTTCTCCGTGTCCATTGACATCACCACTTCTGGAGATTGGGAGCCTGAAGTATAATGAATATTACAGTAATAAGCTTTCTGGTATTAAAAAAAGGAATGTCTGTTTAACATAAAACCTGTCTGCTCCTGAAAAATTAAAGCTGGCTAGAATTTTTGTCAGAATTTCAAAATCAACATGTAACTAGAAATGCATTTCCTGCGGAACTGCGGCCTGGGATTGCCCTTTTGCCGAAGTTTGCGCTTTGCATTGCTTGAAACTGATTGAAACTTGCTTGAAACTGATAGATGCAGGAATGCTTGAAGAATATTTGAATCCTCACAAGAATGTTTGGATGTAAAACAAAATTCTTGAAAAACGCAAACATAGAAGCTGAATACTTAAAAGTGGCTTAAATGCTAAAAGAGTTGAATCATGCAGGAGTGCATGATGTGTGTGAACATGTATATCAGCCAGAAACACTGAAAGAGCTTTCATCTTTCCACAATGTTCATAAACAATGATGCCAATAAACGCAGCTGAAATATATCAAATATTTTCATGATGTGATGTTTTAGATGTTTATAAGGAGTGAAATCTGTTAAATGTTTGGGAAAAATTCAAAAAGGTGGAAAAAAATCACTGAAATGCTCCTTTAATGTGTTCTAATCTCTAGTGATAGATCCCAATACAGGCAATGTATTTCAAAAGGAATTTTGACTGTATGATGCTCAACTCAAAATGTATAAACCAAAAAGTGTTTTTAAAATCACCGGCATGCTCCTTTAATTTGTTGGCTGTGTAATGACAGATGTATGTAGAGCCACTGAAAGTAGACTATGTCATTTGTTTCCAAAGTCAAACAAAATAGTGGTTTTGAAATCACTGGTATGCTCCTTTAATTTATTGGAATCTGGAATGACACATGCATGTACACCCAAGGAGTCCAGTTCAAAAGGAATTTTGACCGTATGACATTCATTTCCAAACATTTTTTTAAGTAGTTTTAAAATAACTGAAATTCTCCTTTAATGTGTTGGAATCTGTAGTGATAGATCCATGGACAACCCGGAAATGTATTTCAAAAGGAATTTTGACTGTATGATGCTCAATTTGAACCTTAAAGCAAAAAGTGGTTTTAAAATCACTGGCATGCTCCTTTAATCTGTTGGATATGTAATGACAGATGCGTGTAGAGCCGTTGAAAGTAGTTCAAGTTGACTGTACAACTTGACTGTAAAGTCAGTTTTGACTGTGCAATGTCAGGATCCAAAGTTATAGGCAACATGTGTAGGTGGTTGTTATAGCGCCACCTTCAGGCAAAGCAGCGTTTTGTCAAGTAGTCAGTAGTGGATCAGTAGTAGATGAGATAATGAACAAGTCTGTCAAATTTGGTTGATTTACATTTGATGATTTAAGATTTATAAAACAAATCTTTAAAAATCTTTGCAATGTTCCTTTAATCTTTGCCTCTGTGTGTNTAAGATTTATAAAACAAATCTTTAAAAATCTTTGCAATGTTCCTTTAATCTTTGCCTCTGTGTGTCATGACTGCACGTCCCTTTAAAGTTGCCCACAGAACAGACAGCCGGAAAAAAATAACAGGAGCTAATTAACTGTTGAGACAGACGCAGAGAGTGAGATTACCACACCCCAAACAAATGGCTCTTACTCCATGACCGAATGTCTGTTCTCAGAATATGATACAGCGTTAGAAAGAGGAGGATTTGAGGAAGAAGTACATGTAAGTCTTTTGTAAAACCTCTAAAAATTGACAGAGTACTGGCAGTTTAAAAACGTGAAAGAATTTGGCTTGTGAGATTTTTTTCTGGAGAATTTAACATTGGAGCGAATGGAGAGAAAATGGTCCTTGTCTGTGTTTAAAGGCTTGTACGTCAGAAATAATTTACATTTACATGTAAGTGTTCACATTTTCAGAGAGAGGAGACTTATAGCTACGTTTTGATGTAAATATTATTGGTTTTGGGCAAGAACTGTGGAAGATATGAGTTTAATTTTTTTTTTTTTTTTTTTTTNTTTTTTTTTTTTTTTTTTTGCTTTAAAATCACAACACCAGAAGCACAGTGGAGGGGGCTCAGCCAATCAGCTGTCACCAGCACTCTAACTTTTCCCATACACACTCATTATAAATGCTGAAGTTTACATAAAATATGAAGTTTTTTAACTCATGATTTCTCAAAAACTATGAAATGCATATGAAAGCTGAAGGTCTTGTGGCCTGAATAATGCTTTTTGTTTTTTTTTATTGCTTGAAGTATGCAGAAGTTATAAGTGCCTGAAGGCATGAATGCCTGCAGGATGCCTCTCATTGACTTTGAATGGCAAAAAATGCCTGAAAAAACCTTAATATCTCAGAAAATATATGAAATATTAATACAAAAAGATATAGCCTGCATGCCATAAATTTTCTGAACAACCTGAAGTTTGAATGGTTTAAATTGGTTGAAGTATGCGGAAGTAGTTAAGTGCCAAAAAATGGCTGGAAGCAGATTAAGTTTAATAATAAAGAGCAAGAAAAACATACTCTGGGATTGCCTTATATGGCAATCCCAGGCAATAAAGAGCAAGAAGAACAAACCCTGGGATTGTGATTTATATGGCAATCCCAGGCAATAATGACACTGGTCCATAACTACAACATTTACAGGAGCCTTTGTGTTTTTTTTAATAACAGTTTAGAGGTAATTGGTCAACCCCTACTCCTGATTGGCTGTCTGTCTTTCCCAAATCACACTGAACAGTCTGCCTACTCGGCCGTCATTGGGATCCCCTTCAACTACAGTATGTTGGGTGTGATTGGATCATAAATACTGAACATGTTAATATTTGTGATTTGAGAGGATTGGTTTGGAGGAAGTAAAATCCACTCTGAAGAGATGTCTCACCACGAGAGAATCTGACAGGATAAACTTTAGAAACATCATAACATCTGGAAAAAGGCTTTCAATCAGCCTCAAAGTTGTTCTGGCAAACTGTCAGACGACTCAGGACGGGTGGGAGTTTCATAGCTCAAGCTGTTTACAGCAAGGGTGGAGAGCTATTCACCTGGACTGGGGACATTGTTTGGTGTTGGAAGGAGCATTTTGAGGAACTCCTTAACCAGGCTTCTATGCCCTCCACAGAGGAGGCAGAGATGGAGGACTTGGGTGGATCGGAGACCATTTCTCTGGTGGAGGTCACTGAGGTAGTTAAAAAGCTCAACAGTGCAAATCACCAGAAGTGGACGAGATCCGACTTGAGATGCTGAAGTCTCTGGATTTTGTGGGGTTGTCATGGCTGACACGCCTATGCAACACTGCATGGAGGTCTGGATCAATACCTCTGGAATGGTAGACTGGAGTGGTGGTCCTCATTTTTAAAAAGGGGGACCAGAGGGTGTGTTCCAACTATCAAGGGATCACACTTCTCAGCCTCCCTGGGAAAGCCTATGTAGGGGTGCTGGAAAGGAGACTCAGATCGATAGTCGAATCTCAGATCCAGGAGGAACAATGCGGGTTCCATCCTGGTCATGGAACTGTGGACCAGGTTTTCACCCTTGCACAGATACTAGAGGGGGCTTGGGAGTATNGGTCATGGAACTGTGGACCAGGTTTTCACCCTTGCACAGATACTAGAGGGGGCTTGGGAGTATGCCAACCAGTGTACATGTGTTTTGTGGATTTGGAATAGGCCTATGACTGTGTCCCCCGAGGTGTCCTGTGGGGGGTGCTGTGGGAGTATGGGGTACCGGGTTCATTGACACGGGCTATCTGGTCCCTGTACAACCAAAGCCGGAGCTATGTTCACATCCTCAGCACAAATCAGACCTGTTTCTGGTGGACGTGGGACTCCGCCAGGGCTGCCCCTTGTCAGCAATCCTGTTTGTGATTTTCATGGACAGGATTTCAAGGTGCAGTCAGGGATTGGAGGTTTGGTGACCTCAGAATAGCATCTCTGCTTTCTACAAATGATGTTGTTCTGTTGGCTTCATCAGACAGTGACCTTCGACCCGCACTGGGCAGGTTTGAGTGTGAAGCGACTGGGATGAGAATCAGCACCTCACCATTTTTTGTGGACCAAGGTGGACTATTCCCTCCAGGTTAGAGAGGAGTCACTACCCCAGACAGAGGAGTTTAAGTATCTTGGGGTCTTGTTCACGAGTGAGGGTAAGATGGANGTCACTACCCCAGACAGAGGAGTTTAAGTATCTTGGGGTCTTGTTCACGAGTGAGGGTAAGATGGATCGTGAGATTGATAGATGGATTGGTGCAGCTTCCAGGGTCCTACAGATGCTGTACTGGACCGTCATGGTGAAGAGGGAGCTGAGCCAGAAGGCGAGGCTCTCAATTTACCAATTGCTCTATGTTCCTATCCTCACTGATGGTCATGAGCTTTGGGTAGTGACCGAAAGGATAAGATCGCGGATACAAGTGGCGGAAATGAGGTTCCTCTGCACGGTGTCTGGGCTCACTCTCAGGGACAGGGTGAGAAGCTCGGACATCCAGGAGGGACTCGGAGTAGAGCCGCTGCTCCTCCACATCGAAAGGAGTCAGTTGAGGTGGTTCAGGCATCTAGTAAGGATGCCCCCTGGTCGTCTCCCTAGGGAGGTCTTCCAGGCACATCCAGCTAGGAAGATCCAGGACACGCTGGAGGGATTATATCTCCTAGCTGACTTGAGAACGCCTCGGAGTCCCCCAGGAGTAGTTAGAGGGCCTGGCTGCCACCGCGACCTGGACCCGGATAAGCGGATGACAGTGGATGGATGGATAACCAACTTTGCTAATGATTTTTGGATGACGGAATCAGACCCAAAATCAGTGAAAATAACTGTATGACTGTTAGCTAGCAGCATCATTTAGCATGGCGCTGATGCTAATGTTAATATGTTCTGCTCACGTCCCCTGTCAGCCTGTTTGACATGTGATTCCACTGCTCCTGTGACCAGTTTAAACCTGGAAATGAAAGCAGAATAACCTTACTCAGTATGTTTACATGCATTCTAAAACAATTCTACTCAGATCAAGGCAATAAATAAATTTTTCAAACTTTATGTAAACCCCATAATGAGACTGGAGTCAGCATCAATCAGAGTAATCTTCCTCTGAGTAACAGATCCAGATTAAATGCATGTAAATGGATTTATTCAAACATGTAAATGTTTTTATAAAGCACCTTCACGTTTTTCTTCACACTTAAATTACACAGCACGTCATGTATGTTCAGAGAAACATGGAATCCTGTTAAATCTGTCATATGCCTCACTCACATTATAGCCTTAATACAGATAATCAGAGTACAGTAAGTGTGTAAAAGTACTCTGTTTCCTGTGTCTGTATGTGTGTATGTGTGCTGACTCAGCACACTCCAGATGGTATCTCTCCATACGGTTGGAACTAACTTCCAATGATGTCATCACCCCCAAAGTGAGCCTTTGATGTGATTAGTTCATGCTGAGTGAGTCAGAGAGAAACACACACACACACACACACACACACACACACACAAACATACTCAGCTGAATGTGTGACTTGACACACGAAACAGAAATCAAGGACAGGACAGAAATCAAGCTGCTATTATGAGCTGGTCAAACAAGTAGTGTGGTACAGTGGCTTCTTTACAGTCCAAAAACTGCTGGAATTGTTTTTGTTTCTATTTATTTCTTTTTTATTTATTTCTTTTCCTTAAAAACAAAACCAAAAAAAAAAAAAAAAAAAAAAAAAAAAACAGTAAACAGTATTATTCTACTTACTTACTTCAATTTTAGGCCAAGGCTTCACATATAGCATCATTATTATATTGTTATTATAATTTCACTTTTGGTGTCGTAAGTTTGGTCTTTACCTTTGACCATTATTTTGGTCTTAAATTTCATTTAAAGTGGGATTAAAAAGGTCTTAAAAAGTCTTAAATTTAACTTGTTTATACCTGTAGACACCCTGGAGTGTTTTCGTCGTTTGAGTGTTTGGGGTCGGAGGAGAGGTTTCAGCTTATCTGTATGACCTCGGATTCTCTTTGTTGGAGTTTTTCTTAGAACCCAAACATCATAAACACTACATGTTATGAATAGAAAGTCAGGAGAGTGACTGGCAGAGGTCAAAGGTCAGCTTGAATGATATATGTTGAACATTTCATAGGCTGTGTCCAAAATCACCCCCTATCCACTATATATGGAGTTTCCTGTTGTGGACCATATTGTGCACTCATTGGCAAAATAAAATAAACGTTTTCGGACATTATTCTCTCCTTTTGTGGGTGCCATTAATTACATCACTGCTGTCGCACTAATAATAGATAGCAGGACAACATGAGCTGATATACACATATAGCTGGATGTATTTTTAAGACTTTTGTGTTATTTAAATGGCAAAATTGTACAGATTTTTTCCAGTCTGTAAATATTCCAGTAAATACAAGTACTGATTCAGTTTGTGCAATGCATTTGTCTATGTCCGTTTTAAATTTCACACCTTACATTGTTGACATATCACAAGTCCATCTTTCCATCAAGAAAATAAAATAATATACCATAAAAATAGCAGATAGAACTGCCTTACAGATGCAAGCACACCTTCCATTTTGAATTTGTCGGTTTTTGTCCTTACCATCATCCAAATATTGTTGATTAGGAGAAGGAACAGAATAATTGCCAGGCAGAGGCAATGGAGACGTGCTGTTCTCATTGGTGCTCACATGGCTGGGGTCGTAACGTGGAGGTCCAGGGGCTTCATTTATAAACAGTGCGCACATACTAAAAGGTCGCGTACGTTGGTTTTCACACACACATGAGATGTATAAAAATGAACGTGGCGTGAGAATGTGCGTGCCATGCCGCAAACTCTAGACCAGCCATGAGAATGTGCGGACCGCCTGCAAATTCTTGTCTGGCTCTGTCAGTTGCAGAGGTGGGTAGTAATGCGTTCCATTTACTTAGTTACATTTACTTAAGTAATTTTAGTTCACAAAGTTGAACTTTACTGAGTAGTTTTTTTTTTTTTTCAAGTAATTTTAAATCATACTTGAGTAGGCTATATTTATGAAGGAAAACATATACTTTTACTCTGATTTGGTTGCACTCTTTGCATTACGTTTTTAGTCCTATTATCTGCAACACATCGCTCCTTCGCAACGAGTCAAAATTCTCCGCTTTCTCCGCTGTAACAGCGCTGCCAATGTCCGGCTCAGCTTCATGATTCATTCTCACACACACTGCTCCACTGTGTGTCTACTCTTTGGTTTGGTCCAATCACATTCAGTGTCTCGTCATCTCCATGACAATGATGGGTTAACACGGCATTGGGCTCATTGTGAGTTGGTAGGTGGGCCAGTTTTAGTTTTAGCTTTACTTTTTGTTAACTATAATAACCTTAATATAGCCACGATGGTTTGTGCGCCTCTGGTTCGCTTCAGCCTCTGGTTTATTGAGGCAATGAAAACTTATGAAAGTAATTTCCCACAGATGACACGCCTTACTCACTGTGCCAAAACTAAGATCACCAGTAAACTGGGCAGTTTTCTCTGTTGATGTGACATGGAGATGTTAATGTACTTCAGGACTAAGACTAACAGTTGCTGAGGCACACAGATCCATCTCCCCTGGGAAGAAAACACAATACTGGGCAAACACACTCTTATCTCTGATCCGCTGCATTGCTGCATGGTGACACTCTGACACTCCTTCAATTTGCGTCTGTTACTGATTCTGGAGGACAAACCACCAAATAATACATTTTTTCTGGCTGCATCTCAGTGATCAGCTCCTCCATCTCACACTCTGTGAAGTTTAGATTCTTTTTTGTGTGTTTTGCAGCAGGATTGGCCATTTGGACAGTAGTGACAGGAGAGACATGTTTATAGTCATTTGCATAGTAATTTATGGGAGGAGCCAAGGCTGAGAAAGTAACTCGTACACGTGTGCTCAATTTCACATTGATTGGGATGTATAACGGAAAGGTGCACAGGATCTGGTGTGCGCACAGTTTTATACATGTGGTAGTTTCTATGTGTACGTACTTTTCACATTTTGTGAGTACACCATCTTTCAGTATGAAAGCTGCGCAGTCTTTTATACATGGGGCCCCTTGTGTTTTTGTTTTGGCTTATAAGCAACTTCGTACTGGGTTTTTGCAAATGCATTTGACATACCCCATTCCACAGTCAAGGTCCACAGGGTTGCCAGCAAATAATTGGGTTGCAAAAGAGTGTCATTAATTATCCACTCCCAGATGAGCTTCCTGGTATTGGTGTTGGATTTGAAGGTCTGGCAGAATCTGCTACATTCTACAGACTTGTGGGTAGCATTGATGGCTGTCACATTAGAATCAAGCCCCCATGTTCAGATGCTCAATGTTACCTGAACAGGAAACTGTTTTTTTTTTTTTTTTTTTTTTTTTGTCTTTCTGTTCAAATGCAGGCTGTATTTGACCACAAGTGTAATTTTTTTGGACATATTTGTTGGCTACCCTGTTCAGTCCACAATGCCAGAGTGCTTAAAAATAGCCCTCTGTATGTCCATCAGCTGTACCCACCTGAGAGCTACTGTTCTGGGGGATGGTGGATATCTCTGTATGTCCCAACCCATCACCCTTATAACACCTTACAGGGAGCCAGTGAGAAGTCCAGTTGCAGCTGGTTCAACAGACACCATGCAAAGGCCCGGTCAGTGATAGAGTGGACCTTTGGCATCATGAAGACCAGGTGGCGAGCCATATTTTTTAAGGCATAGGAAGTGCATCCTGTTTTTGCTGTGAAGTTCATTGCTTGTTGTGCCATTTTGCACAACTTTGGCCTGAAAGCTGGTGGCACAGTTGAGCCTATGGAAGAGGCACTGGGGCCAGACGACAGAGGTCAGACTTGCAGTGTGCGGAGCAATCGCATGAGCGCATGGCTGCTGCTGTCAGCACCAAACACCACTCCTCCACTTCTTTAGGACCATGACTATTACTGAGAGATTTAAAATGGAACTAATTTGTCTTTTAAGGTATTTTTTATCATCAATATAAATAGTTCAGTTTATATGAATGTTAGTTGCATTAACTGTTAATTTTTAAATCATACAGTTCAGGATATTGTTAAAACCCATTACAAACTTACTAAAATCTTGATGTTTAAAATTGTGTTACAACTTATATTCAATTTACCAATGCATCAGTTACAGTATATTGTTTTTTTTTTTGGTTTTTTTTGTTTTTTGTTTTTTTTTAACAACAGTTTATTTTTAAAAAATTACAATTTTTCAGTAATTCTTTCAAGAAAATTTAACATTCTCTCCTCCCTGGCCTCCTCTTGCCTAGCCCTCTCCTCTGCCCTTTCCAAAAGTTCAAGGATGGCATCCTTGTGTTGCTGCTTTGCTGGTCCTGGCTCCTCTGCCCCTGACACTTGTGGTGTCGCACTCTTCTCTGATGGCACTGAATCAGGGGAGGCTGCTGCAGAAACACAAGGGTTCTCACCCCAGGCTGAGGCAGTGAGGTATGGAGGTCTCCCACCTGTTGCCTCATCCATGAGTGAGAACGGGCCGTGTATTTTACACCTAGGCCTTCAGTGCTATCCTCCTGCAATTAAACCACCTAAATAACCTCATCATGACACTAGGACTATAGGCTGTTGTCATTCTATGTAACCACCCCATATTCAGTAACAGTAACCTTTATCTAGTGGAATAAAGTGATTTAACATGAGGATCAACACCTATAGCAGTTACAACACACTAACTGCAGAGACATGAATACATGATGACTGAAAGCACCAAGGATGTAGCATTATTATGCATTATGACAGGATGCTGCATCATAAATAGACATGGCATAGCCAAAATCAGTGTCATTACCAAAGAAACAAGAACAAACTCACAACAACCATCACATTTACTCATACGACCAGCAAGTAAGCAAAAATGCTGTAAAACACAAATAACACAATCAGATTCAACAGGCTTCTCCACAGATTCCAGCCACATAAAAATCCATCAGACTTACCAAAGCTGCTCATCATCTGAAGACAAAGTCCATCCTCCTTTCTTTCTTTATAAAGAGTTTAACAACACAGTTGTACAGTACATCAATGCATTTCAGTTCCAAAATGTGAAAAAAGCATCTCCTCCTTCAGTCATTGTGCATTAAAAAACAACAGGACTAAGTAAAAATCTAAACAAAAAATCATACTACATCTAAAAATGTAAACATCATGAAAGAAAGTTTAAATAAATCTTAGATAATGCTATGTTATGTGCTAGCTAGATTTACTTGAGTTAGCTAACTGGCCCTCTTCTTCTTCTGATGAATTTCTGGCAGGCTGTTTAGCTGTGTAGCATAATGCTGTACTCNCCCTCTTCTTCTTCTGATGAATTTCTGGCAGGCTGTTTAGCTGTGTAGCATAATGCTGTACTCTGAATATGTCCAATATGGCAAACTCGAAATCTGATTGGTTAAAGAATATGACAATCAACAACATCATCCCATTTGCTTGAATAGCAGAGGGGATTCACTGGAGATTCTGAAGGCCTCAGGCTAATTTTTTTTTTTTACCAGGAGACAGCACAGGGGTAAAATCTGATTGGATAAAAACTCTAATTTATATGAGCTGCACTGGAAGCAGCAACTGAGGGAGAGACTAGTGATGAAATGACGTTAATAATAGACTGATGGAAATGAACTTTGTAAAATACATTTAGCGTTAATTAAAAATATATATTAAATTATAAAAACATAACTTAATGATTCTGACAATTTCTAGGCCAGCAGAGAAGGCCTTGCTGGCCCTGACGGCCCACCACTGATGTACAGTATGTATACAGTATATATATATATATGTATGTATATATATATAAAGCAACATTGTTCATTCATCTATGATCTCAGTCTCTAGAATTATTTCATTATACATCCAAACCTTATTAGTTTTCTTTAAATTCTCACACTTCTTGGCTGCTCTGGCAGGAATCACCACTCCGCCCAGCCCCATCTCCTTCAACAAGGTCTACAAAATCCAGCAACAAGTAGCCAGTGTTAAAATAATACCACTGAGGTGTTTGTCAATAACAATGGCATTATATGACTAGACAATTGGAGAAAGCAGTGTTTAAAATTGTATTAAATGAACATATAATAGGTAATAGGTTACAATATTACATAAACTGCATTAAGCACAAGGTTGTGATTTAACTGACTCCCATCCAGCGGCTGCAGCAAATCGCCTGCCTGAGAAGAGGTGGTTCCTCTCTCCTCTCAGGCAAATTAACTTCTCCACATCATCATCAGTCCCCTGATAAGCAGCACCGTCCCGCCTATGGGACGGTGCTGCTGACGGTGCTCTCTACTGCCACCTAGCTTGCAGTACTATTGTTTATTTTTACTTCACCTGTAAATACTTGCATAAACATTGACACATTATATAGTAATAAAAACATTATAATGCCCTCTATCAAAAGCACATGTTGATTTTTAGCTAAAAGTGTCTGGTCAAAAGAAAAAAGATTATTATTACGAGCCGACGAAACCGAAAGTGGTTTTTAAATGCCGCAGCTCCTTACCTTTAAACCAGTCTGGCATCCCAGAATCTTGAAAATCCACATAAAATCCTGTATTTCTCTCAAAAAAAAAAAAAAAAAAAAAAAAGTGTATAACGATCGAGCAAAAATCATCCGGGTTGGATCCTTGCCACATGATTTTTGCTATCTGGGGCTGAACCCCAGCAAGACAGTGATGTCCTGCCACACCTTTGTCCGGAAGATCATCACAGCCACAAGGAGCAGCGTGTCATCAGGTACCAATCTGTATCATATTATTATTGTTTATTTTTCCAAAGTATTGTTTTTGACTACTTTTCTGAAAGTAAGTAAGTATCAGTGTCTGGTGCTTAATAAGTACTATGTTCAATTCAATGTGTACTTTAATTACAAACTCCTGGAGAACANTGTCTGGTGCTTAATAAGTACTATGTTCAATTCAATGTGTACTTTAATTACAAACTCCTGGAGAACATCCCTGGTGGCCACCACCATGGACCTGATGCGCGTCTTTGCACATCAGGTCGAACAAGGCCATCCCTTCTTGCGCCTCCTTGGAGCGCCGCTTCTCCATGGGAAAGAATGTCCTCAGAGCAGAGAGCCTTTCCATGCCAGCTTGGAGCGTCTCATTTTCCTCAAGATTAATAACGTTAGAAAGATTATATTTAGTGTACTTGCTTTTTTAACGGTTCTTTGTGCTCAAATTAAGTACTCTGAATGATTGCGCAGTCACACGTAATTCAATGGATACATTTAATATAAATACAGATATATAATTAATATAATAATATTCTTGTAATTAATTACTAATTAATAATTACAGGGCAACTGACAGCATGCCGAGGACTTGGAGGACGTCAAGGAGTGAACCTCGTCTCCAATAAGCTGCTGAGAGAGAGCACGTTTCACCAAGAGTTTTTAACCTTTTTAAGTGCTTTATTATTATTTGTTTTATTTCTTCTTTCCCTTTGTATAACAAAAATATGTTTTTTGACTTTATTTAATAAAAGTAGCTGAATAACGGAGTAACAATAACTTCCATTATTTTTGTGATGGAGAAATGGTCTAATGGATAACAACGTTAGTTTTTTGACTAATGGAGTAATGGGTAACAAAGTTACTTGTTTGAGTAACGATGCCCACCTATGGTTAAATTTATGTGAATTTATGTGGACTGAGGATCAAAATATTATCTTTTTACTTGACTACTTCATAGTTTTGATTATCTACTAATTGTGTTACTGTAATTTAATTTAACATGCACAGATCTAATTTTGACAACCTCACAACCTCAAAGCAGACAAAGCCTCACTGTGATCTTTGGGGCCCCCTGAGGGGGTCATGGACCCCAGGTTGGGAACCACTGCCTTAACCCATACTGCCTGAGGTGTTTTTTGAGCAGTTTCCGCCTACATGGCATACCTAAAAATGAAGGCTTATAACTCTGAACAGATGACAATGGGAGTCATTTACTTTGTTCCAACTAACATAAAACCTTTTAAATTTTCAGGAAAATGGCCTGGCTTCAAGTTTAGTGATTCTCAGGTTCAATAATGACAATAAAAACACACAAAAAATGTAGGTGAACAAAGGGGTTTTTTTCAAGTTATACATTTTTCAAAATGTATATTTCAGGCACACAACAAGCCAGCTCCATGGATTAACATTAGTGATACTGCTAAATGTGTAAACTCTAAATGCTGAAAGATTTATAATGATTGAACATAGTGAAAAAAAAGTTATGGCATTTGCCACCGTTGGTGTCCCTGTTTTGTCCTGTTTGGGACAAAACTGTCTCTCCAAGATGTCCAACAGAGTGACAGCACTTTTTCCCCCCCNCCCCCCCCAGACAAACTTGGCTGTTGATAAACCAAAGCTGAATGGGCCACTGATCCATCGATCAAATTCTATCCAATACTTTCTATCCAAGTCTAACTAGGAAGTGATGTTATTGAGAAGCTAATGCTAGCTCCAAGCTAATGTTAGCTTGGAGGCTATCTGGTGCTTTAGTTACATTTATCTCGGGATTGCATGATCATAAAATGTCATGCTTGGTCTCATTTTGTTCGGGAGAATCTAAGCTTTCTGTAGATATTCGGATAGCTCTATTTTATTGAGAAATTATATAATGTCGCAAATGCGACAATAGGGACAAGTGCACTGGCAGACCGGTCTCTGGTCTGTCAGTGAAAGGTTACGCACGTGAAACATATGCCTGCCATGGTTATGTAAAAGCTGATAGGACCAATGACCCATCAATGAAATCCTCTGATAGTCTACTATCCAGTTGTGACCAAACCAAAATAAGTGGCTCAGCAGAACTTGTGGCAGACCATGGGGTAATGACAAAGCCATCTTGGGACTTCTACCCAAAGAATCAGAATAGAATTTGATGACCATAAGCCCCTACACACAGGTAAGTACCATGGAAGATACAGAGATGTGAGTTTAACAAATTATTTATTTACAAAACATAATAAAAATATATACACATCAAAGAAGCCATATAACCACAGTTACAAATGTTGTCTGAGCGAAATAACCATAGCACACATAACCCAATTGGAGGCCTGAAGATGAAGGGAGGAAACCCATCAGGACTGGCTCTACATACAGGAAATCACTGCAATACTTTTAGAAAAAAACATATTAAACATCTTCACACCACCGATAAAAAGAGCATGCAAGCATCTGGGGAACCACCCTAATAAAACCCCCCTCAATCAGGTCAGTGATACCAGTGAAATTAAACAAAATACAGTCAACCACGATATCAATATGCTAAAACACCAAATCAGTTCATAAAAACTATACAGAGAGTACAATAAAAAAAAAGAAAAGAGACAAAGCAGCAGTGGCGGACTCCTAAAACAGGGGAAATTCATAAATACATTAATCTTAATATCCATCTTAATTAAAAGGTAACTTCACCCTGTTCTTATGTCTGCTGTCCACTGGGTCACTTCTTGGCCATGCACTGTTACGGGAGGTAATTCCCACCCAAGTTAACACCTGGTCTGCTGGTATGATATAAAAAAAATAAATAAAAAAAAAAAACNATTCCCACCCAAGTTAACACCTGGTCTGCTGGTATGATATAAAAAAAATAAATAAAAAAAAAAAACACAAAATAACTTAAACTCATGAAAAAGATAGATGATAGATGTTGGAGCCAGTGACCGTACTTTACAAGCGAAACTGAGGGCTTCCATGCACACACCACTACGAGCATCAGTTTGATCTGTAAAGATGCAGTATGACACAATGAAACCACTGATCAAGCAATACACTGTTATGGGAGAGAAAGTCACATACCTCAGACAAAGTACACACCATGACACACCAAATGCAACAAGAAAATGAGCTGAGCCATGGAGACTCCCNTCAGACAAAGTACACACCATGACACACCAAATGCAACAAGAAAATGAGCTGAGCCATGGAGACTCCCTGCAAGCATTTTATGACCAATTAATTGACTGATCTCCTACACCTGTAAGAGACTGAAACGGAGGTGTGTCAGCTGCACACCAACACCAATCACCACGCAACCGCCCATTACACAATCACAGAGATAGATTTTAATATTTAGGCCATCCTCGGAAATTACATTATCAAGAAGTGACAAAGCTACGTCTAGCTTAGCTAATCTATCTTGTGCATTAATTACATTTATCTCAGGATTGCGTGGTCATAAAATGTCATGCTTGGTCTCATTTTGTTCGGGAGAATCTAAGCTTTCTGTAAATATTCATGTATCTCTATTTTATTGAGAAATGGTGATTATATAATGTCGCAAACACTACACAGGAAGTGCTTGGCCCCAGACTCGGGCAGCTCAGGCTTTATCGGGTTAAACAAGTGTGCTCACAGCCGCTCACAGTGACATGTTTAGGGATTGGAGAGAATTATAAAACTCAATGTTTCATTTCTGTAGAAATGTCCACAGCGTCTCAAAGACTCTTATTGTGCACAAGTCATTTTCAACAGGTCCGAGTCAAATCCGAGTCAAAAAAGGATGAGTTGCAAGTCAAGTCGGAACTCAATTTAGGAACGACTCAAGTGTGACTCAAGTCCGAGTCGCAAACTCAAATCCCCATCTCCGGTCAACAGTATATCAAATTAAGTCAAGAGAGAGGTGCAGTGGTCAGGACAATCATTTTTCAGAGCAAAATAGGATTCATTGACTTACACTGACAGATAATTTTTCCTTTGTTAAATACAAATGAATAAATTGTAAGTTGTGTTTTGGTTTTGTTTTTTTTCTCTTTGATTTTAGGGACCCAGGAATTGAAATTTTTTTCAGTTGTTTGTATCGTTTGTGGGGTTTGGTTAATTTATGTATTTGTCTATTTTATCTGACTTATTGTCAGATGAGAAACCTGACTGGTGCCTGCTTTACTTAAGCCACCACAGCAAGTCACTGCTAAGCTAATGTCTCCCCACCATTAGCTTGATCTGTCACAGGAAGTACAGCTAGCTAACACTCCAGCTATGTTTGAGCTTCATTTCCTGTTTGTTTTTCATTCATACCAGCTGATTGGCTCTCCTCTTCATGTGACTGACTTGTGATTTTCTTGGTATTCATAGGGTCGTATTATCATGAATGAGATTTTTGATAAACATTGTGCTGGATTATAAACAGTATGAGGCATTGTGGATTAAGAATCAAGACAGACTCTTAATCCAGTCACAGCTGGTGTCTCTCTACCATCTCTCTCTCTCTCTCTCTCTCTCTCTCTCTCTCTCTCTCTCTCTCTGTCTCTCCTGCCAAGTTAGTGTGTGTTCATACTGTGTGTGCGTGCGTGCGTGTGCGCATGTGTGTGAGGAGAATCGATGGAGATGTGACAGATGGATGAACAGATGAACAGACTGCAGCAGCACTGAGCATGTATGGAACATTGTATGAAACTATAATTCTGTACATTCATATGATAAGAAAAACACATGGACACCTGTGCTCACTCAGACATGATGGAACCTGTAACAACATCATTTCACATGTTCATCTGGTAACAGATTACATGTAGAGTGCACTCTCTCTCTCTCTCTCTCTCTCTCTCTCTCTCTGAGTGACTGAGTGGGTGTGGAGAGCATGTGGAGCTGCTGAGTGTTTTTATGGTGTTTTTCTTGACTTTCTCTCTACTTTTTACATTCTACACCATATGAGAAGGTAAGCTAAGTTTCATTTGAAATTTACTGATTGTGGTGAATATTTTTTCAGCTAGTTGGTTTGTCTGTGGAAATCATGGCGTCCCTCCCTAGTGAGGGTTCATCATCCATGTCGATCAAACATGGCCAGAGTTCAGCCGATGGCCACTTTTCCGTGGAACAGGTCCTTCTCGCCTTGGCGGGACAGGTAGGACATGAAAATATTTTATATGGCTCTCGGATGAAGAAAGCTGTAATGGGTTTTTCTCCGAGAGGAGCGTTTTGTCCACCTGGTAGAGAAACGTGTGATTCTGGGTTATTTGTGTTCGTGTCACTGCCTATCTGGCCTTCCTCCATTCATTCCTAAGGAATTGTTGGAACATGAATTATTCCGGTTTGGAACATTTGTTAGTGAGTTTAGAACAGTTGTTGTGGGCTGGGCTGTAAAGACACAGTGGCATGTGCAGTCTGTGAGGAGACAGACCTTCATGTCATCAGCAACCTGCATAGGTACTGGACGTGTCTCTCAGACTAAAACATGACAATGGATATTATACGGTATATGTGAGTTCTGGGAAAATGAAAAGCTTTGAGTGCGGGGATGTGGGTCACAAACTCTCCTCCTGCCCACACTCAGAAGGAACAGCGGAACAGGTGAGGTTCATGCAGGTAAGAGTCCACGGCCTGATCAGCAGGCAGCGGGAGAAGGTGCGGATGAGAGTCCACAGCCAGCAGCAGAGAGAGCTGCAGACAGCGCTCCAGCCTCTGCAGCAGCAGGCAGTAATGATGAGAGAGTTGAGCAGGTGGAAGGTGATGTGAAGGCAGCACCGATACGTCTGAAAAACAGCCAGTCAGTGAAGGCAACAGCACGCAGTCAGAAAGGCACATTACAGAAAAAGGAACAACTGATCCATGTACAGGACAAGTGAACATTAGCGGTAAAACAGTGACAGCATGTGACTTAAGCACTGTTAATGATGAAAAGGAGGATGAAGATATGCCAGAGGATGACTCCCTGTCACAGTTCTCTGATGTTGTGTCACAAAAAAATCAGCAAACTCTGATCAAGCAAACAAGATCTCCTTTACGCTTTAAAGGAGATCGTTGATTTCCTGGATGAAATCTATGGCAGACATACTGTTGAAGTAACTGATTTCTTTCCAGATGTGGACAGGTTTATTAGCTCTGTTATGAAACTGATTAAATCTGTTGGGTTGGAACAATTGAGCCGGCAGACAAGGTTCCGCTTGAAAAAGATTCTCACTGAACTCAGGAAAGAAAAGAGAGTAAAGAATCCTGTACACAAATAAGAAATGGGTGAATCACAGCAGGTGGTCTGTGTTCTGAAGGCTTCTACTGTCCTGTTTTTTCTCTTTTTTTCTCCTCTTGATGAAGTGCTTCAGGGTGGGAACTCTAAATATCAATGGGAGAAGAGATAGAGATAGGATAGCGTTAATAACTGAGCTCAGTAGGAATAAGAACCTAGATGCACTTTTCCTACAGGAAATGCACAGTACAGCAGATAATGAGGTTAATTGAGGGATGAGATTGTCAGATTTTCCTGAGTCATGGTAGTAATGTTAGTGCTGGTGTCGCAATTCTCTTCTCTCAGAGAATCACCCTAACCAATCCAGTTTAACAAGAGGTGGAACAAGGGAGGGTTCTAATAGTGAGAAGAGAAATCAGGGCTATTCCTTTTGTTTTTATTAATGTGTATGCAGACAATACAGGAACAGACAGGCTCAGACTCTTCAGTAACTTAAATAACATTCTTAAACAGTTTGACAGTAATTCAGTGATAGCTGTAGGTGACTGGACTGCACATTAAAATTCACAGCTGATAGAAATTCAGATGAGCCACATCCACAGTCAGCGTCTCTGCTGTCCAGTGTGATCACAGAGAATGATTTAACAGATGTTTGGAGGAAAATGAATCCATCAGAGAAACAGTACACCTGGGTGGNACAGAGAATGATTTAACAGATGTTTGGAGGAAAATGAATCCATCAGAGAAACAGTACACCTGGGTGGGAGTTTCTGAAGGTAATGTGAGGGGAGCCAGGTTTGATAGAATTTACATTAATCAAATACACAGTAACAGGTTAATAAAGTCCAACATATCACCTGTTGGATTCTCAGATCATCATTTCTTTGATGAAGGTAAAGCCCCTCAAAAAAGCCTCTTCTGGTGATTTAAAGTTCAGCTGCTGCGTGACAAGACCTTTTGTCAATATTTTACAGAGTTATGGAATCAGTGGAGGAAACAAATATGTTCTTTTCAAAATTTAGTGTCATGGTGGGAAGTTGGAAAAGTTCAAATTAGACTTTTTTGTCAGCAGTACATGAACCATGCATGAGCAATAAAAAAATGTAACAGAACATTTAGAACAGGAAATCAAAACAATAGAGGAGAAATAAGTGGTGATATGAACATAATAATAATAATTTAGACAACAGAAGGAATGCTTTAAGGAATTTTTTTCATGAAAAGGCCAAAGGTGCTTTAGTTAAGACGAGAATCTCCTACATTAAAGACATTGATGCTTCAACATCCTTCTTTTTTAACCTGGAGCATAAAGTGAGGGAAACAAACATTATGACACACCTCAAGTTTCACAGTGGAGCCATTATGAGTGATCTGGGTGAAATGAGGAGGATAGCTGTGGACTTTTACTTGGACCTCTTCAGTGCTGAGAACTGTGATCCCTGTGATCTGTTGAAGAACTCTTAGAGGGACTTCCACAGCTCAGTCAAACTGAGAGAGACTTGCTAGACTCTGACATCTCCTTCAGTGAGATGACCATGGCTGTTCAACAGCTAAGCTGTGGCCGCTCACCGGGAATCAACAGACTTCCTTCTGAGTTTTATAAATGTATCTGGACTTTTCTTGGAAGAGACCTGCATGAAGTTTTTAGAAACTGTTATAATTCTGGATCGTTACCATTAAGCTGCACAAGAGCAGTGCTTACACTGCTTCCTAAAAAAGGAGACCTTGGACAGCTCAAAAACTGGAGACTGGTGTCATTGCTGTGTACAGACTATAAAATCTTTGCTAAATGTTTTTCAAATAGACTTAAAGAGTGCATGGACTCGGTTGTGCATTGTTGTCAAACGTACTGTGTCCCTGGAAGAAAATGATCTTATTAAGTTGTCGCAATTTCAGGAGTTGGATTTAAGTTTCTTGTCCATTGACCAGGAGAAAGCGTTTGATAGAATTGACCATCCTTACTTGTTTAAAGGTTTGGTGTTAAGTTTTTGGTTTTGGAAAAAAATCATTTCATGGATTAGGTTAATGTATTGTAAAGCTTGTGTCTTGTTGAAGGTAGGCGGTGGACTTAGCCAGCCAGTTACAGCTAACAGAGGAATTAGGCAGGGCTGCCCACTATCTGGAATGTTATATGCTTTAGCAATAGAGCCTCTGCTTCATAAACTAAGGCAGAGGTTGACAGGACTGTCTTTCTCTATTGATGATCTGTTGCTTTATCTGCTTATGCTGATGATATTATTGTTTTTATTAAAAGACAAATGGATATATAAACTCTTTTAGAGAGTTTGAAAGTATATGAAAGGCATCATCTGCTAAGGCAGGGGTCAACAACCTTTACTATCAAAAGAGCCATTTTTGGCCCAGTGAACAAAAAAATGTCTGGAGCCACAAAACATATTTGAACCTTATAATGAAGGTAACACAGCCTTTTAAGTCTAAATTAGAATATCAACATAACTAATAAGTGTAAATGTGCATTTAGTAAAATGTTTTACCACATGACTACTCTGTGGACTATTTATGATTGCTTGGTATTTTAATTTTGCATTTCCATTATCACTACCCATGGAAAATAGTTTAAATCATAGCTTAGAATGAAATATTTCCTGACTAAACATCTTATCCAGCACATTTTGCAGCAGCCAGTAAGCTCTGCTGTGATTGGTCAGTTATGGTAATCAGCTGCTGAAATAAATATCATGTTTACCGGTACTGGTGTTAGAGCCATTTCTTAGTTAATTATCAAACGTTTAAAATTTTTAATTTGGGAAAAGTGAAATCAAATAAGTTATTTTTGAGTATTTATATTTTAACCGATTGATCATGGTTGGCTCCATGAAGCAGCCGGCAGAGGAGTCTATTTATAGACATTCAGCTGGAGGCTGGTCAGTGTTTGGAGGCAGGTGTAGTGTTTGACCTCACCTCACGTCATGTTTTATTATTTTAATTTTGTAAATAAATAAACTACAAAAGAAACTAGCGTGATGTTATCATTCCGGTGTGTGTCAGGAAGAGAAGCCCAGTTAAAGCGGTGAAGTTTTAAAACAGCTGCCACAACCCGTACATGGATTATTTTCAGAAAATCAGAGGAATACTATGACAGTACCCAGAAAAACAGGTAATTTACTAAACAAATAAATTGATGGAACAACATCAGGAGGTCAGCTGAAGGAATTCCAAAACTTTGTATCGAGGAATGTCCAGCACATAGACAGGCCCGCATCTACTTAGGTACATGATAATTACTGAAAACCAAGTAACAAGTGAGATTCTGCAAAAAAAAAAAAAAAAAAAANAAAAAAAAAAAAAAAAAAAAGAAAAAAAAAACTTAGCATAATTACACAGCTAAATAAGCTAAGTATGCAAAATAAGTGCCATGATAATTCAAGCTCATTTGTAAAGCTTTCCTTACCTTCATCAGTGAGATTCAGACAAGGAAGAGGAGTCCAGAAAACTTAATGTTAGCTAATGTCAGTTACAGTTATCAGCTGTGTCTAAATCGGCTTATAGTGAAGGATGTCTCCCGCCTAGTGCCTCTTTTTAATTGGTTTATAGGTGACACATTTTCAAAATCAGAGAATGTAATAATCACAATAATAAATGAAAATTATAATGTTTAAAAAAAATAACTGTTGGTCATTTCCATATAGCTAATTTTTTGTAAAAGCCACAGGGAGCCACTGGAGATGAGCAAAAGAGCCGCATGCGGCTCCTGAGCCACAGGTTGCCAACCTGCATGCTAAGATTAACTGGGCCAAGTGTGAGGGCTACATTGTGAGACAATGGAGAAACAGGCAGCTTCCTAAATTACCAGCAGGTCTGGAGTAGAGTAGGGATGGAACGAAAGTTTTAGGTGTGGTTCTTGGAAATACTGCCTTTCAAAACAAGAACTGGGAGGGTTTAGTGGAAAGGATTGCTGCCCGATTGTCTGGAGGGGCCTGGGTGCAGCCACAGCTGTCTTATTGGGCAAGGGTTTTGGTTGTGAATAACCTGACTGCTTTCATGCTCTGACACGATTTACAGTCTTGGAACTGCCATGCACACTAGTTAGCGAAATACAGGAAAAGCTGGTCAGCTCCTTCTGGGGAGGATATCACTGGGTTAACGCAGCTGGACTGTACTTGCTTGTGGCAGAAGGTGGCCAGGGGCTGATTGATCTCCATAGTTGCATAACAGCTTTTTGTTGTTTGACCGCAGCATGTATTCTGTACCAGGAAGAACAGGTTTGGACTGAGACAGCATCCATACTCCTGCAAAGAGTAAGGACACTAGAATATGATAAGCATCTGTTTCTTATCAGGCTGGATGGTGTGGATCTATCAGAGACGACAACTTTTTATCAGTCTGTCCTCCATGCTTTGGACCATGGTATTGAAGGCCACAAGAGACTGTTCACAGCTGTATGATGACATTGGGGAAGAGCCGCTGCTATACAACCCAGTCATACAATGCAGATTTCTGCACTCTGTCAATGTTCAACATGTACTCAAGAGATCTGGACTCAAAACTGGCCAACCTGAGAGCGCGAGGATGGTGGAAAACTATGCCTCAGCTGAGTGAGCAGACTGGTATCAAACCTCTCCATTTTCTATCAAAACTGCTAGAAGAGGTGGTCAGTGTGCTCCCTGGGTCTTTCAGAGAAGCCTTAGGGGCAGAGTCCACTGGGATCAATCCAGCCGTTATGAGGTTTCCATCTCTGTTCATCTGTTGAGGTGGAGGACCAGGATGACAATAATGGGCTTCTTTTATCCTTTAGTACACCAGGCTTCAAAGAAAGCTCTATACGCTGTAAGTGTGAGTGGTTTGAACAGACGGTCTCTGGCTGGTGTGCTGGCATCGAGGTGGTTGGGGTTGTTTGCACCAGGCTCATCCCCTAAAGGCAGCTGGAGGTCCCCGTACAAACCTCCCATAGAAAAGTGTAATGTGGATCTTCAGTGGAGAAGTGCTTAATTTGTGCCATAATCCACCGGAACTGAGTTCCGGCACTTTTTTCTGATGGCTCTGTGTGTACCGGGAGAGATTATTTCAGAAACTAGCATTCTGGAACTATATTAAGTAATTTAGTTTTAATTTTATATCGCTTTCGGACATAACTGTGTGCATTAAACAATAAAATAATTAAATTGTGTATGACAAATTCTTGACAAAGTCACGAAAGCAAATTATCGAAGCTAACACACCAACCTAGAATGGATAAAATGGATGAAAATGAGCCTTTCTAAAAGCTGATCCGAGGAATGATCACACGGTGAAATCTTTCTCCATAGCGGCGGTGTTTTTTTAAAATTTTATTTTACTTTCTTAAATGTAGTTATGGTGTGTCTATCAGCGGTGGGACACATACACTGCAAGCCGGCTAGTAGGCTCTCGTTTCGGTCTGACAGGGACTTACTTAGTNCCCCCTACATTCACAACTGAAAGTCCCGGTAAAACGTAGCATCCCAATCCGACCGTGGTTCCGGCACTTCTTTTTTGCCCAAATTAAGCACTGCAGTGGAGGATAATACATGGAGCGTGGCAACGAACAGAAATGTGGCACATCTTAACCCTCAGGTAGAAAAGCATTGTCCCTTTGTCAGGCAGAGGAAACTGCAGCATCTCCAGCTGTGGCTGCTGGACAAGGAGAAGTTATGATACACGATTCATCTTTGGTCCGAGATTCAGCACTCCACAGTCTGATTAACTTTCTAACAGGTCAAGCTAAAATGAGATCAGGCTCACTAGAAGGAATAAAATGAAGCAGCAGGTTCAGTCGATGCTTTATGTTCAGAGGACTGGTGGAGATTAAACATACAGTTTGTGTATTATAAAATGATTTCCAATATAGATGGATATCTGTGTGGGGAATTGCAGATGTGCTGTGTCACAGTCATCAAGAGTCTGTTTGATCGAATATTGATGTTAGTATTTGGGGGGGGAAAAAAAAAGCTGATTTGTACCAAAGAAAAAAAAATCTCTTTCTCTCTCTCTTTCTCTCTCTCTGTTTTTCTTTCTCTCTCTGAGTGGCATGCTGAGAGTGGAAGTTGAAAGTGTTTGTGCTATGTAATCTTTCTTTCTTTTCTATGTTGAAGTAGTTGGTTGTTTTCTCAGTAGTTTTATGGTGTTATTTTGTGATAGTTAACTGGTTGTTGTTTGTGACTACCAGCTCAGCTGGAAGTCATGCTGACTCACGCCAGCGGCAGTGCAGAGATGTAGTGGTTCACACGCCGACACGGTATCAAACTCAACCTGAACTTCCATTGTTGGGTTGAGGATTGTAGTTTGGCAGTAGGAGAACTTGTTGGTTATGACAGCTTGAAATCTGTATCCAGAATGAATAACCACCCCACTAGGGTGGTTATTTTTCTGGATGACCTTAACAAAGTTGACATGGTTGTAGAGCAGGGAGTGGTAATCAGAGATGCATTTGTTCCTGTGAAGCCACTTGTTAATCCCGCAAAAAAGATCATTCTGTCCAAAGTTCCCCGTTCATAAGTAACAAAGTTTTGGCCAGAGAACTCGGCAGATATGGGCAGTTTGTCTCGGCTGTAAATCTCCGCTTCTGAAGCACATTGTTTCCTTCAGAAGACAAGTCTTCATGACCCTGAAGAACAATGATGAGGAGCTGTGACAAAGTGGTTGTGATACCATTTGTCATTTTAAATATAACTTTGTATAGCAAGAATGAAATGTTTTATATACACACACATATATATATATATGTTCTGAAGGAGCTGATTTGATTTTATATTTTTGTGGTTTTAGTAAAACAGTGTGATTATGCCTGATGTGAGGAGGGAGGTACTTTGCAGGTGCCCCTGCAGGTTGGAATGGGCAACCCCAGTGGATTGAGCCCAGAGCATGGGGTTATATAAGTAGTGGCCGCATGGCAGCCAGGGAGACAGGAAGGCCATCTTGTAAGTGCAGTTAAGTGCACTTTATTTTCCTTTGTTTAGTTATTTAGAGTTTAGTTATTTGGAGTTTAGTTGAAATTTTGCAGTTGCTTTTGTATGCTTTATTTTGATTCTTCTGTGTTTTGGTTGCATGTGCACTTGGGAGCTCAAGAATAAATTATGCTGGGAAAACTGAAGATGCTGCCTGAGTCTGCCTTTCTTCGCCACCTGTGACACTCTGACTACACTCCCTTACAGGAACTCAATATGAGTTTTAAGTTTAAGGTGGATGGTTTTGATTACACCATTTATGCTTGTGAAAGAATGAAGTGTTTTGGTTGTGGAATGGAGGGTCACCTCATTGGATCCTGCCCTGAAACACAGCCTGAACCTGATAATGATGCCAGTGTGGCTCAGCTGAATCAGGCTGAGCCTGATCCTCAGGCTGGGGCTGAAGCTGTGGGTCGGACTGAACCTGATCCTGTTCCCGAGTCTGAAGCTGTGGATCAGAAACAGTCCTCAGCACAGAATCTGCAGACAGCAGATCCAGTAGCTGAGCCTCTGATCTCCACAGCAGGTACGAGTGTTGTCTGCTCTAGTGTTGCTGATGGAGGTGTGGGAGCAGAGGTCAGTGGGTCCTCAGAGAACAGCATGGAGGCTGGGGTCAGTGCTATCTGTGAAACTGAGGTTGTAATGGAAAAAAAATCCTGAATGTGTTGAAGATGAGGATTCTGAGATGATGATTGATGAATGTCTCTTTAAAGAAAAAGATAAAAAAAAAACAGGAAGACTCAGGTGAACTTCCACTGATGACTGATGCGTCATCCTTTACAGGATGACGCATCAGTCATCCTGTAAAGCAAAAAGAGCATCAGCAAAGAATGAAGCTTCTCAGTCTGATTCCAGTCAGAATGAGATGAACAGTGTCTCAGACTCTTTGTCCTGTTCTCAGCCTAGAACAGATAAAAAACTCTATACTCTTTACAGAATATCAAGAAGTTCCTCCAAGAGACCAACAGTGCTAGAAATATTAAAGTTGAGAAATTTTTTCCAGATTTACAACAGTTTGTGAGCTCAGTTAAAGGTTTATGAGAAACTCTGTTACAGGAGGAAAAAGCTTTTTCTGATCAGGAGTCTTATCATTTAAAAAAACTGGTTTGGAAAATTCAGTTACAGCTGTTAGATAATGAGTAAAGTTAAGAATTATTTTTTTCCTTTTTTGTTTTGTTGGTTTTGTTTTTGCACTCTTCTTTCTGCTTCATGGGAGATCTAAGAATAGGCTGCCTTAACATAAATGGAGCGAGGGATGATGCTAAAAGAGCCTCTCTCTTTAAGCTTTGTGTTCTTCAGAACTTGGATGTGTGTTTTCTACAGGAGATTTATGTGATGTTTGGAGGAAAATACATGGACAACTGAGACAATATACCTGGACACACTGGAAGGATATCCATCCATTTTCTTTACCCATTTGTCCTGTTAAGGGTCACGGGGGGCTGGAGCCTATCCCAGCGGTCATAGGGTGAGAGGTGGGGTACACCTGGACAGATCACCAGTCTATCGCAGGGCTGACACAGAGACAAACACATTCACACCTACGGACAATTTAGAGTTCCCAGTTCACCTGACCTGCATGTGTTTGGAGGTGGGAGGAAGCCGGAGCACCTGGAGGGAACCCATGCAGACACAGGGAGAACATGCAGACTCCACACAGAAAGGCCCTGTGCCAGCCGGGAATCGAACCCAGGACCTTCTTGCTGTGAGGCAACAGTGCTAACCACTGTGCCGCCCACTTGAAGGATAATTTTTTTATCAGTGGCGATGCTTGATCATATTTATTGTTTTAATCATCATTTCAGTATTTTTAAAACGTGTTCTATTAGTCCTGTTGGTTTCTCTGATCATTCACTGTTGATGTGTTCTGTATTTTATAAAACATGTGAAACCTAGCAGTGCATACTGGCTTTTTAATATAGGTTTATTAGAGGGTAAGAATTTTAAAGATGTATTTATTTATTTCTGGAAAATCATCAAAGCACTAAGTCAAGTTTTATATCATTACAGCAGTGGTGGGATGTTGGCAAAGTTAAAATTAAGCAATTATGCCAACAGTACACTAAGAATGTTACAAAGAGCCTGAGCCGTTCAGTTAAAAAACTCCAGTCAGAAATAACACAACTCCAAGATTTAGCTGAAAAGACACATGACCAAACTCATTTTGAATCTCTAAAAAAGAAGAAGTGTGTGTGTTATCTAACTTGCTGGGTGTTTTGGCTCAGGGGGCTTTGGTGAGATCTGGGTTTAGAAATGTGGCTCTGATGGATGCTCCAACAACACATTTCTTCTTCAGCTTAGAGTGAAAGAATGGGCAGAAAAGGCTGATGCACAGCCTGAAATCTGAGGCTGGACAGGTGCTGACTGAGCANAATGGGCAGAAAAGGCTGATGCACAGCCTGAAATCTGAGGCTGGACAGGTGCTGACTGAGCAGGCAACAATCTGCAGCCATGCTCTGGGTTCCTACAGTCACCTGTACAGGTGTGAGTACAGAGAGCAGCAGGAAGTGGTTGAGAGTTTCTATGGTGGTNTACAGTCACCTGTACAGGTGTGAGTACAGAGAGCAGCAGGAAGTGGTTGAGAGTTTCTATGGTGGTCATCCTCAGGTGAAGGAGGAAAGTAATGTGGAGCTGGCAGCAGCTTAGTCTTTAGATGAGCTTCATGCTGTATTACAGAGCATGCAGAGCAGGAAAGCTCCCGGCATCGACAGTTTACCTGCTGACTTCTATAAGTCTTTCTGGTCTGTGATCGGAGGTGACCTGCTGCAGGTTCTCAGGGATGGTTTAGCCACAGGATGGCTGCTGCTGAGCTGTAGGAGGGCAGTCCACCTTGTTACCAAAGAAAGGAGACCTGCAACTCATTAAGAACTGGAGACCTGTGTCTCTGCTCTGCACTGATCATAAAATCCTCTCTAAAGTGTTGGCAACCGGGCTGAGTAAAGTGATGGAGGAAGTCGTCCATCCCAACCAATCCTACTGCGACCCTGGCAGGTTAATCACAGATAACATTGCTTTGCTCAGAGATTTCTTACACATTGCTAAACTGTTTGGTCTCAGTGCTGGTCTTGTGTCTATAGATCAAGAGAAAGCCTTTGATCGTGTTGAACATAATTATTTATGGAACTGTTTAAATGCATTTGGTTTTAACTCTGCCTTTATTGGTTATATTAAGGCGATCTATTGTGACAGAGTGTTTTAAAAATCAACAGCTGTCTCAGTGCTCTATTTAACATCCTCAGAGGTGTCAGAAAGGCTGTGCTTTCTATACCCTCTAGCTATCGAACCCTTGTTGCACAAACTCAGGAAAGAGCTTCATGGTGTTAGCCAATTTGGCTTACTGTCTTCAGCAAAAGTTAATTGGGAGAAAAGTGAAGCTCTCTTTATTNTTAGCCAATTTGGCTTACTGTCTTCAGCAAAAGTTAATTGGGAGAAAAGTGAAGCTCTCTTTATTGAAGAATAATTTAACTCTGCCAGGGGGTTAATTTGGAAAATGGGGCTTAATATATTTAGGAGTGTTAGGTGATGAATCTGCTGTGTCTAGAAACTGGGAGAATGTTTTAGCAAAGGTTAAAGGTCGTCTGTCAAAATGGAAGTGGATTTTGTCAAAGATGTCATATAGAGGGAGAGCTCTGGTTATTAACAACTTGGTGTCCTCCACTTTATGGCATCAACTATCATGTTTAGATCCTCCATCTGATCTGTCAAAGATCCAGGTCCTGCTGGTGGATTTTTTCTGGGACAAGCTGCACTGGGTCCCTCAGAGTGTCCTGTACCTGCCCAGAGATGATTGGGGGGGGGGGCAGGGTCTGATTCACCTGAGCAGCAGAGGAGTCTCCTTCCATCTCCAGTTCTTGCAATGACTTTTATATGGACCAGATGACTTGGTGTGGACCACTGGCATGCACCTTATTGAGTCAGCTGGGTGGACTCGGACTGGCCAGGTCTTTGTTTTTGACAGACCTTAAAAAGCTCAGCATTATTGGTTTACTGATGTTCTATCAAGGACTACTGAAAGCGTGGTGCATGCTAAAAAGTGAGAGAGCAGAAGAGTGTAAATCGCTCTTGTGGTTGCTAAAGGAGCCAGTCCTCCATGGGAGATGTCTTAATGCTGTCTGTCTGATGAGACAGACAGCATTCAGTTTCACTTCACTTTCTAAGAACTTTGTTGAAAGTGGAGTTGTGACTCTGGGTGATGTCATCCTGTGGACAGGTAAAACCTGGATGATGCAGCTTCTTTGGCCTCTCATGTGAAGGTTAAATCTGTATGTATCATCAGTGTGCTGTTGGACAGATGGAGAGAAGCTTTGACTGAGGACAAACGTGATCTTTTGTAGAAATACTGCAGAGGTTCTCTTGTTCCAGACAAAAATGATAGCTTTCCTTTGTTGAATATTCTCCCAGATTTCAAAGACTGTGAAGGACCTTTCCTGCAGGGAGGAAATTGTAAGGCAATCTGTTTTCATGGTAAATGTAAAAAAACAATTTACAATGTAGTGGTGAAAATATCAAACAAGCAGAAATTAAATGGTAAAGCCGACACTCCTTGGAGAGCTCACTTTGGCCTGTATGAGGGGGTCAAACCTGAATGGAGAGCCGTTACAAGCCTCCTTTAGCAAAGAGAGCAGCAGACTTACAGTGGAGGCTCCTACATGGAATTGTAGCCATCAATGCTTTTCTTTCTATTATAAACCCAAATCTCAGTTCTGATTGTCCGTTCTGCTCACGGCGTGAAACCATCTTCCATTGTTTCTCAGAATGTAGCAGATTAGGATCTTTTTTTGACATGCTGAAGTTTCTCTTCAGCAGATGTTCATTCTGGGCTACAGATATGCCAGCTGCTTAACTTCTTACTGGGCAAAACAAAGGCCCCACTGTATCTGAGCAGGAGGAACAAGATAGAACAAAGTGGAGATCATGATGCTGTTTGCTTATTTTCAAAAATGATAAGAGCACATCTGAAAATTGATTTCAATTATTACAGGGCAGTGGAGGATTTGGGCAGATTTGCAGATGTATGGTGTTGTGGGTGTGTTTTGTGTTCTGTTAGGGAGGAGGAGCTTGTTTTTGGGGAGGTGCTGTTGTGATTTTTAACGCTGGGGATTTTCTCTGTTTTTTATCTTGTTTTATAAAATGTTTTTAATATTGTAAAGAAAAATGGGTTTTTTTTCCTGTTTTTTGTATGATTGTATAATTAAATGATTGTGAAAAATGAAGTCTCTCTCTTTCTCTCTCTCTCACACACACATGGAGGGTGGCTCATTGGCTCAGTGGTTAGCACTATTGTCTCATAGCAAGAAGGTCCTTGACCAAAAGTACTGATTTAAGACTGGAGTTGGTCCCCATGCACTGCACAGTGGCTGCCCACTGCTTCTCAGGGATGGGTTAAAAGCAGACTAAATTTCATCTGAATTTGTGCTTTCCTCTCTCTCTCTGTGCAGGTTCCTTCAGGACTGGTGTGATTAGAGCGTCTGATGTTCTTCCTGTATTAAAGGAGAAAATTGCCTTTGTGTCTGGTGAGTCTGTGTCAAAGTTATAGTTAAACCATCACATTTAGCTCATATCATGCAGTTGAATCTGCGAGATCACTCATGTCAGAGTCAGTGAGGTCATGTTAGAGTCAGTGACATCATGTCAATCAGTGAGGTCACAACAGAATCAGTGAGGTCATGTTAGAGTCAGTGAGGTCATGTTAGGGTCAGTGAGGTCATGTTAAAGTCAGTGAGGTCATGTTAGGGTCAGTGACATGTCAGTCAGTGAGGTCACGTCTGAGTCAGTGAGGTCATGTTAGAGTCAGTGAGGTCATGTTAGGGTCAGTGACATCATGTCAGTCAGTGAGGTCACGTCTGAGTCAGTGAAGTCATGTCAGAGTTAGTGAGGTCATGTCAGAATTAGTGAGGTCATGTTAGGGTCAGTGGGGTCATGTTAGGGTCAGTGAGGTCATGTCTGAGTCAGAGAGATCATGTTAGAGTCAGTGAGGTCATGTTAGGGTCAGTGACATCATGTCAGTCAGTGAGGTCACGTCTGAGTCAGTGAAGTCATGTCAGAGTTAGTGAGGTCATGTCAGAATTAGTGAGGTCATGTTAGAGTCAGTGGGGTCATGTTAGGGTCAGTGAGGTCATGTTAGGGTCAGTGAGGACAGAGTCAGGGAGGACAGAGTCATTGAGGTCATGTCAGAGTCATTGAGGTCATGTCAGAGTCAGTGTGGTCATATGCATTTAAGCTAGGTCATGTCAAATGTCAGTGATGTCATGTCAGAGTCAGTAAGGTCATGTTAGATTCAGTGAGGTCATGTTAGAGACAGTGAGATCATGAGGTCATGTCAGGGTCAGTGAGGTCATGTCAGAGTCAGTGAAGTAATGTTATAGTCAGTGAGGTCATGTCAGAGTCAGTGAGGTTATGTCAGAGTCAGTGAGGTCATGTTAGAGTCAGTGAGGTCATGTCAGAGTCATTGAGGTCACGTCAGAGTCAGTGAGGTCATGTCACAGTTAGTGAGGTCATGTCAGAGTCAGTGACATAATTTTAGATACATTGAGGTCATGTTAGAGTCAGTGAGGTCATGTTAGGGTCAGTGAGGTCATGTCACAGTTAGTGAGGTCATGTCAGAGTCAGTGATGTAATTTTAGATACAATGAGGTCATGTTAGAGTCAGTGAGGTCATGTTAGGGTCAGTGAAGTCATGTCACAGTTAGTGAGGTCATGTCAGTGAGGTCATGTTAGAGTCAGTGAGGTCATGTTAGGGTCAATGAGGTCATGTCAGAGTCAGGTCATGTCAGAGTCAGTGAGGTCATATTTGAATCAGAGAGGTCATGTTAGGGTCAGTGAGATCATGTCAGTCAGTGAGTGAGGTCATGTCAGAGTCAGTGAGGTCATGTCTGAGTCAGCAAGGTCACGTCAGAGTAAGTGAGGTCATGTCAGAGTCAGTGAGGTCATGTTAGAGTCAGTGAGGTCATTTCAGGTTATGTCATGTTACAATCAGTGAGGTCATGTTAGAGTTAGTGACGTCAAGTTCCAGTCAGTGAGGTCATGTTACAGTCAGCAAGGTCATGTTAGAGTCAGTGAGGTCATGTTATACTCAGTGATGTCATGTCAGAGTCAGTGACGTCATATTACAGTCAGTGAGGTCATGTTACAGTCAGTGAGTTCATGTCAGAGTCAGTGACATCATGTTACAGTCAGTGAAGACGTTACAGTCAGTGAGGTCATGTTACAGTCAGTGAGGTCATGTCAGAATCAGTGACATCATGTTACAGTCAGTGACGTCATGTTACAGTCAGTGAGTTCATGTTACAGTCACTGAGGTCGTGTTATAGTCAGTGAGGTCATGTTACAGTCAGTGAGGTCGTGTTATAGTCAGTGAGGTCATGTTACAGTCAGTGAGGTCGTGTTATAGTCAGTGAGGTCATGTTAGAGTCGGTGGATAATGAGAGAAGCTCATCCTCCTATCAGCATCTCACGTGAGGTCCTGCTACATCTACATTTGGTTACAGCACATCGATAGCATTGTCAAAAAAGTGGGAAGAGGAATCGTTCTCAGCAGGAAATGTTTGGGTTTTGTTACTTTGGCTATCAAGGAAAAAATCATTTATTCATTGGTGCTATCTCATTTCCAGTATTGTCTAATTATTTGGTCTGGTGCAAATCAAAGGGATCTTAATAAATTACAAATAATGCAAAATAAAGCAGCTAGACCGATCCTAAGACCCCCATATTGTACTAACATTATTAATATGCATGACAGATTATCCTGGCTTTTGGTTAAAATTAGATTACAATTTTGTTTATTAGTTTTCCTGTGGAACGCACTCCTAAATTTTAGTGGTAAAAACTATTTATTGCTTCCTTGGTCTAAAACTAAATTTTTAGAACACAGTTATACGTCCTGTGTAGCATGGAGATTTTAAATATATCTTAAAGTATACACAAGTATTTATATTTTTGGGAAATGAGTAAGAAGGTATTTAAAATACAAATATGACTGATTGATGCTTTGCTGCTGTTTGTAGGTCATGTTTAGCTGATGTGGTTTGTATTGTTTGTTATTATTGGTGTAAGGAATTCTTACATCCAGTGATGATTTTATGGTTATTCATTTCTATTCTTATTTGTATTATTATTATGCTATTGTCGGATTGCTGTTGTCAGATAATTTTATTTTTGCTTATCAAGTTTTGTATTTTAAAATTGTGGTTCCAAGGAAGATTAGTGACCACTGAGGCGGGGGTTAATGGGGACCCATAAACAATAAAGTCAATAAAGACATTTGCCTGTTTTATATAGAAATACTATAAACTTAATATATTTTCTTGTTGTTCTTAAGCTGAGGCTTTATTTAATTTCATTAGTAAGTCTTCAAAAATAATAACATGTTGAAATAATTTTAGTTTATATTAAACACAGTTCAGTTTCCAGTAGTGTGGGGTTCTTTAGGAAACCAGCTTGTCAGTGAGTGGAAAACATCCACACTGAAGTCTGAAGCAAATCTTACAAAATTACACAAACTTCAATCTAAAACATGGGCACAGGCTGCTTTTATTAGTGTTTTTTTTTTTTTAATTGCTAACAAGTATAGCTCAGTATTGAATGCTCAATACAGTCTGCATTACCAACATGCATCTTGGCCAAATAGTTCATCTGACCTCCAAACTCACTCAAAATACCAAAACATTTCATACATGTCAAAATAAGTTTATTCCACCTCAACACTTAATACATATCTCAGAATAAGCTCATTCCACCTTAACACTGGCAACAATTCTCACTCAGAAAGCACACGTTGTCACTCATAACACACTAACCTAAAAAACACTAACAGGGAGCATTACAGAAATGAACTTTTATTTTTGAGGTTTGAGTGATTTTTCACATAAATATTTCATTTTAGAATAAGAACCTTTTCACTTTATTGAATGTACTAAAGTAATTTATGTAACAAGTGTATGTCCAGTTGAAGTGGACAAAAAAAAAGAGGGTGCCAGTACTCCCCTTATCCGTGCGTCTGGTCATCAGGTCAGGTTGGGTCCGGGGGGTTGGGGGTGGCAGGTTAAGAATTGAGATTGGTTCCTTCAGAGGGGAGGGACCAGTATATGCTATATACATGTAGCCTATATAAATACACGGTCCCCCCGATTTAAGTAATTCGTCCAGCTGCAATGTTTGCTATTGTTTTCCTCTGTGATGTTCTGCAGTAGAGTATGGAACATTTCTGAGAGGTTCTGGTATCCCAAAATGTCCTGGTACTTGCAATTTACTTCAAATTGTAATTTACTGTACTTGAGAAAAATTAAAAGTTAAAAAAACAAAACAAAACAAAAAAAAAAAACAGAAATTCCGGGGCTGGTTTAGCGTACCCACCAGTCTGTCTTCCTTCATCCATGTTTCCAAACCAAGTCATTCCAAGCCGCCACTGTTTGTCTGTTTGGTAACAACACTAAAATCTCCTGGGAGGCTTTCAGCTAAACTTCAGTCGGCTGTTTTTGGAATGATTATCTAATTTTATTGTAAATATTCTGATAAAATTTTCTATATTATATCTTATTATATTCTTATTTGGTTACTGCAGAAATATAGGACATTTGCCATCATTCTGTTTTGAATGTGTTTTTAACTGTTTTGAAAAGAGCGTGTTAGCATTTGAAAAAATGTGCTGCGATATCAGGTGTTCTGCAGGTGGAGGAGTATGAATGAGAAAAGAGTTCATGGATTTTGGAAAATGTGGTCGTTGATGCATCTTGTGTGAAAATGATTCGCACAGTTTGGTCCTCATAGGCTTCTGTTTCTCTGACTGTGTTTTGATGTGACTTTGTAACCAATCACTTGTTCTTGAGAACTTAACTGAAAGAGAGAGAGTAAAAAAATTTCAACCAGAGAGAATTTTAATCCAGCAGTGTACTATCTGAATCCAATTAAAAACATTTTTAACTGGACTGTAGCGATCATTTCAATATATTCACTCAGAATAGAACAACCTTACAATGTTATGCATATAAACTTAATAATTTGAACCTTCCTTTAAGTCCCTTTTTGTTGAGTCCTTTTTCTCAGTTTATTTTCCTTGAAATTCTTTGAAATGTTCTCCAGTACCAAACTTAAATGAAATACTCCAGTATTTATAATTTTCTTGAGAAACAAATAAATATTATCCAACTGGATTTTTTTTTCCACTCAAAGATGAAACGAATTTGAAAATGAAACTGGGTATCCAAAAAAAAAAAAAAATTCTTTTTAAGTGCACTTTAGTTTATATAGAGCTCTATACGTATTTATCGAAATTTGAAAATGGTGGAGTACTCAAAGGATCCAGAAGAAACGATCATGCCCAGCCGTCCACTGTCACAGAACTGACTGGTGAAGTCTGACTCCTCATCAGAATGGACATACACTCCGGAAATCCACTTGAAGCGCTCGCGCCTTCTGCTTTTCCCTCCAAAGGTCTGACAGAAAATCCAAACGAGCAAGAAGAGCAAGAAATGAGTAATATGTGCAGCCTGGGAACAGCCCAGGGAACACCCCATCTCTGTCTCTCTACACGGAAGCAACTGGGCTCAGTTCTGCCCAAATTAAATACATTAACTCAATTCTTTTCATATTCAGAAAAGTTAAATAATACATTTCAATATTAAGACACAATAACTTGTGAACATTCAAACTGTATGAGCGCCAGAAAAGTCCGTTAGCATAGCGGCTAACTAGCATTAAGCTAGCAGCTCGTTATGATTAGTCTTAACCTCCTAAAGACACGTTACATCCCGTACATTTTTTTATGATTAAACAATACAATAATATCTATATATATATTTTAAATCATATAAATGTCTGAGCTCACCTAACAGAAAATCCAAACGAGCAAGAAGAGCAAAAAATGAGTAATACGTGCAGCCTAGGAACAGCTCAGGGAACAACCCATCTGTCTCCACATGGAAGCAACTGGGCTCAGCTCTGCCCGCATGCGCATTGTCTGAGAGCTCAGTGAGGCTACCGTAAAGCAGATGCTGTGGTACAGCTTAATGATACAGTACCATACTTAAATACACTAATAAGTACACAAACAAATGCAAACATAAACACATGAATTAATAGAAATAACAGCTGGGTTACAACTTCAGTTTGGACGAATGCTTGTTAGCAATTGAAAAACACTGTAAGCACTCAATGACTGTAATCAAAGCTAACATTGTTAGCGGCTAAGCTAACATTTCATGCATCACAAGAAGGCACCACAGACAAAAACTCACCATTTCACTCATGTCTTTCTACCGTTAGCTTGTTCTGTCACAGGAAGTAGTGCTAGCTAATGCTCCAGCTATGCTTGACTGAGTCAGCGTCACTTCCTGTTTGTTTTGCGTATCAAATCATCTGATTGGCTCTTCTCCTCATGTTACTTGTTTAGCTGGTAGTATTTCAAACAACAGAGGAAATAATTCAACAGATGCTGAGCTAATACTTTGAGACATGATGTTTAGTTTCTTCCTGTTATTCATGATGTGGAAATTCATCAACACGCAGTGCTTGAAGTGGGCTGGTACGCAGTACTGGGACCTCTGTGATTTTCATTTTAGAGTACCGGCACATTTTCGGGCATACCAGAACCTCTCATAAATCTTCTGGTACTTTACTGCAGAACAACACAGAGCAGGCATGGACTGGCCATCGGGACCACCGGGACTTTTCCTGGTGAACCGATGGGTCTGTGGGCCGGTAAATGTGTTTTTTTTTCCCTTTTTTTTTTGACCCGGCCCATAAAACGCAGAAAGACTGTGTGAGTGGCCCATTTTGTTTCTCAGTTGATACTGGCCCAATCACATCCCACATCGGCCCATCCCCTTCTGCCTCTGTAACTGAAAGACACAGAAAAAGTAAACTGTTTCAGCGTGTGAATAGACAGGAAAATGAATGCGAAGAAATGTAAAGGAGGTGCAGAAAAATTGTGGAAGAAAAAACAACTGAAGGCTTTACAGCAGGATGCTGCTACATGTGCAAAAGTTATATTCATGTTTGCTGCAACGTCAGTGTCACCACCATCAAACCTGAAACAGCAGCCAGAGAGGGACAAAGAGAGGGACACGGTCCTACCACAGAGGACAGACAGAATGCAGGAGGAGACTGTAAGTTCAATGCAGAGGTAACAAGGTGCATAGGAAAAAAAAGATGCATAGGGCCCTAGCATCAATCAGTCAAGCTAGCATTGGAATCATAAATAGCAGACATCAAATGCTTTTTCCTCCATCATCTAGTTGCAATAAGAATAACTGCTAAGCAGCAGGAAAAACTAGCATTTGATGCTAATTTACTGCTTAACCCAAGTTATTGAATCAACCATCAATCAACTATCAGCTACCTTCAATTAGCTAAACCTCCTGCCATAATAACTTTTATTTGGTCATTTATTTATGGGTTGTGTGAGCTTGTTTTCAAAATGGAAAAAAAGAACATTTTCTAAAATTAATGCATAATATATGTTCCTTTAAATATGATTAACACAATGTGTTAATCATATTTAAAGGATTAACACGTGTCCTCAAATACTTCTTCATTTATTTTATATTTTCTGACTGTTTTCACGCAGAAGTCCTTAAAATTGTCCTCTGGTGCGACAATATTTCTAGTCAAAATATTTTATTTAGAAATTGTAAGTTAAAGGGAAATATACACAGTAATAATCATGTTTGTCCTGATTAAGTATCAGTATTTGCAACACCTGATTTGAAAGTAAAAACATTTCATCCTGTTACTCAGTGAAGTACTTGTAAGGAGTTCTCATTAAAAATTCTGTTATTTTTACAAGAAATCAGTCAAACCAACCTTTTCAATGTTTACAATAAATAATACAATAGTACAGAATTTTTTAATTAAACATGTTAATTGTGTCACACCAAAGGACTACGTAATTGGTCCCATAGCTACCAGTGCTGGAAAAAAACAATATTTTTATAATATTTTGACCTTCTACTCAGACATGTGCTCCATGCCTTCTGTACTTTCTGGCAGAAGAAGTACATTTCTCAGTAAACAATGACTAATTAATGCTGCTTTATATTTAGTGAAAAGGGTCACAGCAGGTGGACAACATGTTGTACATCATAACAAGTGGATGACGTATGGATGATGAAGTAATCATTTGTATTATACATATAAAAGAAATGTAAGAGAATTAGTGGGTTTTTTTTATTTAATTACAGTAGTTTTCTAATAAGAACATTATTCTGCACAGTCACACCAGAGGACAATTATGATGTCTTAAAGAAGTTATCAGCATAGTTCAATGAAAGTTTTTATAAATGAAAGAATGATTAAAAGTAAGTACACTCATGTTGCCTTACTTATTGATGATGTAGCTACATGGTGGTATTGGGGGCTGATAGGTACATGTATTGAAGAATGGTTGATGTTGGGCCAATTGGGTGGGCCGCCCTGTCTGGGCAAAAGTCCAAGGCCGATTTTCAATCCCAGTCCAGCCCTGACACAGAGGAGAACAACAGCAGCTAGACAAATGAAATCAGGGCATTGTCTATTTCTATACACCAGGGACCTCATTTATAACCGCTGCATTCCCACGCAAAGTTTGGGATTCATAAAAACAAACTTGACAGGAGAATTTGTGCACCTTGATGGAAACTACTGTGCTACACACGTTTTGGAGACTAGGGTGTTTGGCGACAGATGCAGAAGCAGAGAAATGAAGCAGATTTCTCCATGGTTCTTCCACACAAGTCGTTATGGAATCAAACTCAGAATTCTAGCATAGATCTGCTCTGACAGAGCCATTTAAACTACACATACTTCAAAATAGATCTTCTACACGCTATGATTAATAAACTGAATTCACGTGACCTTGTTAATTTTGATATCTTGAAATGTGTGAATCAGTTATTCTGATTTCCACATAAATACTCGATAGCAGCGGTGCTAAAGGTGCTGTGAAACAACAGAATTAATATTCTGATCATGACAGATGTCTGATTTTTCATTGATTTATCATAACTATTTTTATTTGTGCAGAGCATCTCAGTCTGATGCTCAGAGCAGCTGCATGTGACATGTTTACCAAAATAAAAAAACTCTAAAATGGATTTACCAGATTCACTTGCACATCAGCGTCATCCTTTATGCAGCATCCGCCTTTAGTCTGACGAACTTTTAATTCAGTATAAATTTTAATTCTAAATGATTTTTGTTAAAGTGACTCATTTCCAGCTGCAGCAGCTGTGATTGTTGTTGCTGAGGCATCAAATCTAACATTTTTCTGATTTCTCCTCCACAATACCTCCATTTCTGCCTCATATTTGTCTTCTTCTGATTGATCTACCAATCAGAGGTCTCCATTCTCTCTGAAGTGCAATGATGTACAAAGTCTTTTATAGTATATCACATATTCACAAATACCTTTGCATGGACCATTTATGGTAAATTGTGGCATTTTTAACATGCTCCAAGCTGGTTATGATTCATCAAGAGGAAATTGCGTGAAGCCGTGCATGGTTTTATAAATCTGAATATTTGTGTGTGTACGCCATTTCCCTGGTTTGGAGTGTACGTAAACTGTTACTATGGATTCCACGCAATGTTTTATAAATGAGGTCCAGGGATGGGCAACTTTGATGAGGACAGGGACCAATAAAATTTAATACTCACGGTCAAAGGGCTACACATTAAATAAAACAAAAATCACTGTCAACTCAGTACATACATGTAAACATGTATGTACCCCCCCNCCCCCCCCCCCCGATAAGGGGAGTACTGGCACCTTTTTTTGTCCACTTCAAGCACTGTCAACACATCATCACAACACAATATTGTCAGTATCATGATGTGACACACTATGACACCAGTGTTATGATGAATGATGTGATATGACAGCCATCAAAGGCTTTTCCAAATTCGGGGCTAAATGGCTGCTGTTATGTGGACATAAATGATTAAAATGTGTGTGCTGCAGGTGGGCGGGACAAGAGAGGAGGACCAATCCTCACCTTTCCTGCCAGGAGCAACCATGACCGAATAAAACAGGAAGACCTGAGGAGACTGGTCACCTACCTGTCTACTGTGCCCAGGTTACACACACACACACACACACACACACACACACACACACACACACACACACACACACACAGCAGCTGGTGAAGTGGTACTTAGAGGAAACAGCAGTCACACTAACAGGAAGGACTGCTACACCATTGAAATGTACCCATAATGCACTGGGAGTGGCAGTGCATTATGGGTTCATTGATGTGGACCAGTGAATTATGTAAAGTACTATGAAATGTTCAACATGCATCATTCAAGCTGACCTTTGACCTCAGCCAGGCAGGGTAAATGATGAAGGGTGAGGGAGGTGAAGTGGACGGTAAAAGGCAGCAGCAGTCTGACTGAATGTGTGTGTAAGTGTGTGTGTGTTTGTGTTTGTGTGTGTGTGTGAGGTTTCATCATTGTGGTGTTATTCTCTTTGTAAATGCACAGTGATCCCTTGCTGATGTGTGCTCATGATAACAGTCTCACGTCAATCATACTGACATCTGATTGGTTTAGGCTGCATTTACACACATACAATTGCCCTGATTGGATCTTTGCTCACATATGTGTGGTGAAGATGTAAAAGAATCAGATCTTCGCAGATCCATTTTGGGCCACATACATACAGTATGTAGAAATAAACTGGATATCAGGTATCTGCCAATGTGACTGATGTAAACACACACAGATCAGAATTGCTGCTGTTCTGACCCAAACGTGATCAAATGTGACTTTTCTACTTTATCCTCATATGAACAATGTAAATAATCAATACAGTGTTCACTCTTCAGCAGCAGAAATGGAGGATATATTATCTATATCAGACATATTATATATATATGTATATATATATGTATATATGTATATGTATAGACATGTATCAGACATATTATCTACAGAGATATTATGTCAGACATATTATCTATATCAGACATATTATATATATCAGACATATTATCTATATCAGACATATATATACACCGATCAGCCATAACATTGTGACCACCTGCCTAATATTGTGTAGGTCCCCCTTTTGCCGTCAAAACAGCTCTGACCCATTGAGGCATGGACTCCTCAGACCTCTGAAGGTGTCCTGTGTGTCTGGCACCAAGATGTTAGCAGCAGATCCTTTAAGTCCTGGAAGTTGTGAGGTGGGGCCTCCATGGATCGGACTTGTTTTTCCAGCACATCCAACACATGCCCGATTGGACTGAGATCTGGAGAATTTGGAGGTCAAGTCAACACCTTGAACTCATTGTCGTGTTCCTCAAACTGTTCCTGAACCATTTTTGCAGTGTGGCAGGACGCGTTATCCTGCTGAAAGAGGCCACTGCCATTAGGGAATACCATTTCCATGAAGGGATGTACTTGGTCTGCATCAATGTTTAGGTAGGTGCTACATGTCAAAGTAACATCCATATGAATGGGAGGACGCAAGGTTTCCCAGCAGAACATTGCCCAAAGCATCACACTGCCTCCGCCGGCTTGCCTTCCTGGTGCCATGTCTTCCCCAGGTAAGCGATGCACACACACCCGGCCATCCATGATGTAAAAGAAAATGTGATTCATCAGATCAGGCCACCTTCTTCCATCGCTCCATGGTCCAGATCTGACGCTCGTGCCCATTGTAGGCGCTTTCAGCGGTGGACGGGTCAGCATGGGCACCCTGACCGGTCTGCGGCTATGCAGCCCCGTACACAACAAACTGCGATGCACTGTGTTCTGATTCTGACATCTTTCTATCAGAACCAGCATTAACTTTTTCAGCAGTTTGAGCTACAGTAGCTCTTCTGTTGGATCAGACCACATAGGCCAGCCTTCGCTCCCCACACACATCAGTGAGCCTTGGCTGCCCATGACCCTGTCGCCAGTTCACCAGTTTTCCTTCCTTGGACCACTTTTGGTAGGTGCTGACCACTGCAGACCAGGAATGCCACACAAGAGCTGCAGTTTTGGAGATGCTCTGACCCAGCCATCTAGCCATCACAATTTGGCCCTTGTCAAAGTCACTCAGATCCTTACGCTTGTCCATTTTTCCTGCTTCCAACACATCAACTTTGAGGGCAAAATGTTCACTTGCTGCCTAATATATCCCACCCATTGACAGGTGCCTCCCCTGCCTGTCATCACCCTTTCCAATGTACAATCAGTAAATAACAAACTGGATGAACTTCCATTAAGAGCTGAGCATGACTGGGAATTTAGGCAGAGTAACCTCATATGTGTTATAGAGACATGGCTCAAAAATCAAGCAACCCCAAACTTACGAGGCTATACAATAATTACAGTGGATAGAGACGAGCACAGCTCTCTAAAGTCCATAAGAGGAGGGCTATGTATGTATGTTTGTGGACAACAGCTGGGCCAAACTGCATACATGAACAAGTGTGCATACCAGATTTTGAAATTTTAAGTTTCTTTTAGACTTTTTTTTAATCTCCCACGGGAGTTATTACAGTCAAACTTACTTATGTTCCCAGACCGAATGACGACGCCGCAGCTGCAAGAATAGCGGAGAGTTATAACAATGCATTTTCTCGTTCTGCAGGTCAACCTGTTTTTATTCTTGGAGATTTTAATACATGTAACCTCTCTGGTCATCTGACCTCCATCACTATGTAGACTGTCCCACTCGCTCAACTCGGACTCTTGACCTTTGCATCGGAAACATTTTGGATGCCTATAAAGCTTTATGCAGACCACCTCTGGGCAAATCTGACCATAATGTAATTCATCTCCTGCTGTCACTAAGATCATACATGTGTGGTCTGATAGATGCTGACAGGAAAACTGAGTGACTGCTTTGAGAACACTATCTGGGACATTTTCTTTGAATCCTGTTTAGATGCTGATGATCTCACTGACACTACTACCTCTTATCTTAAATTCTGTGAAGATACTGCATGTGAGACAAAAACTGTGAAAACCTTTCCTAATAACAAGTCTGGGTAGCTAAAAAGCTGAAGAGCTGTCTTAATGAAAGGAAATTTGCTTTCTGCACTGGTAATATAGAACTGCTGAGTGAAAAAAGGAGGCAGTTAAAAGGGAAAACTGCCAAGGCAAAACTGGTTTTCAGAGATAAAATCAAAACCACATTTACAAGCGAAATATAAGACAGGCATGGCGGACACTAAACACACTAAAATTCAAGCTTTAAATCAAGAAAATCCACCTCTATTCATTAAATTACAGACTACCTTAGAATATCACCCTTTCAAGCATCTTTTTAACTTTGCTCTTTTTGATTGTTTTACTGCTTTACTTGTTTTTACTGTAACTTTGCTTTGATCTTTTTAATGTCCCAGTTTTTGCTGTAATTGTTCTAATGTCAGGGCTTTAGTGTTTTATTGTTTTGTTGGGTTAGCAGTAAAGGCTCATTTATACTTCTCGCAAACTACGCATACGCGCACTTAAAAAGGCCGACACACATTTTTAGTGTCAGTTTGATGCGTCCTTTGTGCGCGTCATCCAGAATTAATGCGACGCTCCTGACGTGGCAGTACCTACAGAAACACCACAGGGGGCAGTGTTGTGAACATTTGTCGTGACGTGAGCAGCACATGCGGGACCAACAAGTAAATAAACAATGTTTATGGACTGTGGATAAAAAATTAGCCTTCTTTTGGCTAAATTCAATGCATTTACACCATGGCTATGCATGATGTTAATTAATGTAGATGGTCCCTGTAAAACTACATAAACGAAAAGTGTATTATTACTGTGCACAGATAACCGATGACAGACAGAAATGGCTGCAAGGTTTGAGAAGCTGATCTGCCGTAGAAAAGCCGATCTTGTGTTTATAAGCCAACCCCCTGATTTTTTTTTTAGATTTTTAAAGAAACCCATATATTGTTCCATCAATTTATTTGTTTTAGCAAATTACCTGTTTTTCTGAGTATTGTCAGAGTATTCCTGTGCTTTCCTGAAAATCCTCATACCAGTAAACATGATTTCAGCAGCTGATTACTGTAACTGACCAATCACAACAGCGCTTACTGGCCGCTGCAAAATGTTTAGTCAGGAAATATCTCATTCTAAGGTATGATTTAAACTATTTTCCAGATGATTGGGTGAGTGCTCTCTATGTTTGTTCGTTGCAGCAAATGCTTGTGTAGCTTAACCCTCCATGGCTGCTAAATTGTGTCTGTATCAAGTCATGGCACCTGGCGGATTGCCAGGTGCCATGGTGCCGCCTGGCAGATAGAGCGTTAAGCCTCTGGATCAACATTAACTACGGAGGTGAGTAGGTACACAATAACGCTCACGACGCGCGTCATGAGCGCACACGTACACGTAGTTAGCGTGAAGTATAAATGCGCCTTAACACTCTCTCATCTAGTTACCTCTGTATTCACCTGCCTGTCCAGTTTCCTCAAGTTGTTGTCATGACATAGCCACCATGTGTGATGAGCAAAGATACCTGCACCACCCACACACACACACACACACACACACACACAGCGATCAGATGAGCAAGTTGGTCATTTTGCCATTATACTATGTCTTTACCAAAGTAAAGTTATTTTTAGGTGATTATTTCACGACTTTTATTATACACCTCAGAAAAAATACCAAGGTCCGGACCTTGGTGACCTCAATGATGGGTACAGCCATAGTCACAGGAGTTTGAGACATTTCTCCTGGACAGAGGCATTGTGCATAGGAAGTCATCTGTCTGCTATCCAAGGGCTAATGGTGAGATTGAATGCTTCAGTCGCAGCCTGAAGGACAGTTCACAGACTGCTTTGCTGGAAGGGAAGCAATGGAAGGAGTCTATCGTGCAACACCCCACTCCACGACTCAGCATTCACCAGCGGAGCTGTTGCATGGCTGACCTATGCGCACCAAACTTCATGTGGCAGGACGTCCACTCCCAAAAAGCAAACCATTGTCATCAAGGCAACTCACTTTCAGAGTCAGAGAAAAGCAGAAAAAGAGCAAGGAGTACAAAGATCACAAGCGAGGGACCACAGGTGTGTCCTACCAGTGTGGGTCGTATAGCCGGGTGAGGAAACCTGGCATCCTACCTAAGACTCACTGCAAGTTTTCCAGACCACTCAGAGTAGTGGAAAAGAAAGGACAGTATATCTACCTGCTGTCAGATGGACGCTGCTGGAATGCATCTTACCTTTCCAGAAAAAGGGGGGTGACAGTGAGCTGTTGCCTCTGGACTTGGATATTACACTTAAATTACACATAAATCTCCCTCTTACCCCATCCCCCATGGGGGTGGTTGTTTGTGTCTTCCTCAAGCTCATGTCCTCTACCAGAGGCCTGGGAGTTTGAGGGTTGTATGCAGTATCTTAGCTGTTCCTAGGACTGCACTGCAGCCTGGCCACCAGCTCATCCTCTGGATCACAGACTTTTTAACACACAGATCACAAAGAGTTCTCGTCAATGGCTGCTTCCCTGTCCTTTGTCAAACTTTTCCATCCTTTGAGTCCTTTTCTTTACATCCGTCTTGGAAATATGCGCTTGCGCCAACCTGCGTTTCTGCATTGGAGGTGTTTCATATTAAAACCTCATAAACACATATCAGATATGAGCCACTTAAAAAAAGAAGATGTAAATACACCAAAAATAGTACAAAGACTAAACATAGGAAGTGGCATGAAGAGCAGCAGTGTAAACAGTGACTTTCACAGTTCAGTCAGTGAAAGTCAGTGAAACTCAAAACTTTGGGCACAAAATAAGCATGAATTCATATTCTAATTCATGATTTGTAAAGATTAACTAGGAGGGAAAAGTGTGCCTACTTTCACCTTACAGGAAGAGAACTAGACTAAAAAAAGCAAAAGTTTAGAGCAGAAAACATGAAAACAAGTCAAACACTGCCCTCTACTGGCTGAACGGAATACCTTCCCTACATCATCATTGAGTTTTAAAAAATTTGTACTCATCCATTTGTTCATGTCGGCTAAACACAGTGACAGTGACAGCTAGCCATGCTAGCTTCAATTAGCAGGTAGCTAGTTGTTAACAAGCTAGCTTGAGGTAGCAGAGTTGCTACTCATGGTTAGTTTAGTTGTGTAGAAAGTTACCCTCCTAACATATTTCAGCAACTACAAGTCTTCATGATGCTGAAACAGAACAGATCATAACTTTCCATTTTAATAAACTGACTAATCACAGCTATCAAATGTATTGATAACTAACACATGGGGCAGCAGCTGGCAGTGCTACTGTAATTGTACCTTTATTTGGGATTTGCAGGATTTTTCTCATTTCCTCTCTGTTGTCTGTGTGCAGTGAGGACGTATGTAAACGTGGCTTTACCGTCATCATCGACATGCGTGGCTCCAAGTGGGATCTGATCAAGCCTCTGCTGAAGACGCTGCAGGAGGTTTTCCCCGCAGAGATCTGCGTAGCACTCATCATCAAACCAGACAACTTCTGGCAGAAACAGAAAACCAACTTCGGCAGCGCCAAGTTCAACTTTGAGGTATTTTAGCTTGTTGGGCTAATTATGAGCCTACTAATTATAATGCTGTGTATTTCTATGTATATATATATATATATATTAATATGTGTGTTAACATGTCTTGCTGTCCATTGTTGTGCATGTCATTTTTTTTTTATCTTCTGGTTGTTCAGCAGATTGTTGGTTTGATAAACTGCAAAGACTGAAAAAGTTTGATGACTTTTCTTTTTACTTAAGCCAAGTTCAACGTGTGTATGTCCAGTATGTCCATGGATCCTTAAAAAAGCCTTTAATTTGTTTATCCAAAAAAAGCCTTACTGTCATCAAAAAACACCACAGAAATGGTGAATAAGATTTAGCTTTTGTTGTTTTCTCTTGTTGCAGTGTAAAATCTCAGTACACAATGGACAGATTTTGTAAATTACTGATATACTGTAAATTACATTTTGTATTTTAATATAACACAGACTGAATCCTTCTTGTCCTCTGTGTTTACAACACTGAGTGAAATCCTACATATTTTAAGATGTTCTGGTATATGCCAGAGATGATTTTATGTTTCAGACCTCACACTGCCCCCTGGTGGATTTAATCCTCCAGATATAAAGTACACCTTGTGAGTATGTGAGCAAATGTGTGCGGATGCATATGCAGCATTAGCATCGAGTACAAACTTGGCATCAGTCACAGAGTGATGCTGAGCAGCATGAAGGTGCTATATATATATATATATATATATATGTATATAGTTATCAGTGAGCAGTGAATCAGATTGCAGGATTTCAGCTCCACTTTAGTTTGTGTTCCTGTCTCCAGACCAGCATGGTGTCAGTGGAAGGTCTGGCCAAACTGGTGGATCCCTCCCAGCTGACGGATGACTTTGAAGGTTCTCTGGACTACAACCACGAGGAATGGTTGGAGCTGAGAATCTCTCTGGAGGACTTCATGTCCAATGCTATCCACCTGCTGACCAGACTGGAGGACCTGCAGGTAAGGTGGTTCTCATCAAAATGATAAATGCATTACAGAATAAATATTTGATTGGCAGGTCATTTCTGTTAGTTTGTAAACTTCAGATAGCTAGGCTGGCTGATTTCACTGTAGGTCATTTACACCTTACATGAAAATCCAAGTTATGCATGTGCGTGTATATATACATGTATATATATATATACATGTATATATATATACATATGTATATATACATACATGGTAAATGATATCCAATGTTTGAAATAAGAAGCACTATATCTGCATTCTGCTGCACTGTGATTGGATCTCAGTAGGCGGGTCGCTAGGTTGGTAGATCAAAGTATATCTGAGATATAAGGATTGTAGAGAGTACTGTATCCAAAATACATTTCCAAACCAAAACCGACAACCTCGCCCCCTCGTCAAAGTGAAAGGCCAGCACGATCTTCACCGTGGCATGATTGTGTAGTGGACAGAATAATTTTGATGCCAGTTCAATATAAAAGACTTAGAAGAATCAAAAGATGTCTTCAAAATTGTGAGTAAGAAAAGTTTTGGAGGAACTGCAGGAGCTAACATGACCAGCAGGACTCAGAAGATTTTCCTTGAAAGTTCATTTAAGACACTCAAGTGAACAACATAAGGGGGTGTTGTTTTCACCTTTTCACCTGGTGCTGAAGTGACTTCAAAGCAATCCATTCACTGAAAAAACTGTGTAACACAAAACAGGAATGTCATTTGCTTTTTCATTGCATTTTGTGACTGCAGGTCTGCATCTCACAGTGCTGCACCACTCAGCTGCATATTTCTGTTGCAGCTGCTGAAATACATTTGAAGTGCTGCTACTTTTAGTAGCTGCAGCTCCTACAAACTTTACAGNGCTGCTGAAATACATTTGAAGTGCTGCTACTTTTAGTAGCTGCAGCTCCTACAAACTTTACAGACCGCTCTGGTTTGCTCCACGCCAGGGATGGGCAACTGGCTGCCTGGGGGCCGGATATGGCCCTTATCTTTAATTAATCTGGCTCTTGGATTAATTTCTAATTAATAATAAAAATGAAAATTTTTAAATTGTGTAATTACAACCACCCACCAGCAGAGGGCGTTCACTCATGCTGCATTTGCTGCTTTGCTGCTGCATTTACAGCGACGCACCAGCAGAGGGAGCTCCTGGTGCTACATTTTGAGAAATGTTCAAATTGGCTCCTGTGTTGCCGTACATGTTGCTTCATCCCATAAAACAAGGGAAAATGAGTGTCAAAATAAGAAAAGTTGACCTAGAAAACCGAGTGTTCCCATCAAGATGGGAAATGGATTACCTTTTCACCGAATTTAAAGGCAAGCCATTGTGTTTGGTGTGTCTGGAAACAATATCAATCATGAAAGACTTCAACTTGAGTCGCCACTACAACACGACGCATAAAGAGAAATATGGCAGGGTACACTGGAGCCACTAGAGCNAGTCGCCACTACAACACGACGCATAAAGAGAAATATGGCAGGGTACACTGGAGCCACTAGAGCTGAAATTATGGCTGACCTGAAGGAAAAAATACGGCGTCTCAGCAGAATTGTTTTGTAAAAACCATTACTACACAGGAGTCCTCCATTAAGGCGTCTTATGCAGTGTCACTTGAGCTAGCAAAAGCTAAAAANACACAGGAGTCCTCCATTAAGGCGTCTTATGCAGTGTCACTTGAGCTAGCAAAAGCTAAAAAGCCCTTGTCGGAAGGCAAATTAGTAAAGTGGTGTGTGGTGAAAATGGCAAAAGCATTTGGGGATGAAAATATGGCCAAAAACTTTGAATTGGTTTCCCTTTCTTGTCGCACAGTGACACATAGAATTTTTGATATTCAAAAGCACGTCGAGGAAAAATTACAAGTGATGGACAATGCCAGATAATTCTCATTAGCTTTAGACAAGAGAGAGTACAAATGTGATGGATATCAGTCAACTTCTTATTTACATCAGGACAACTGATAATTCCTTTGAAGTCCACGAGGAGCTGTTAAAACTGGTCTCTATGCATGGAACTACTAAGGGCGAGGACATTTTTAATGCTGTAACAAGCATTGTCAATGAGCACGGAGGCTTTGACAAACTTTCTGCTGTTGTGACTGATGGCGCACCATCCATGCAAGGAAGATGGACTGGATTCGCTGGACTTCTCCGACAGAGTGGGATTGATCAACCGATACTCCACTGCATCATCCATCAGGTGGGCGACGTGGAAAGTATAATGACATGCAAGGAATAAATTATTACTGTAGTAATTAGTATAAATACATTATTAGTGAAAACGATGGGTTACTACTTTGATATACAGATTTATTGAAAAAGGGGATCTATTTACTTCTTGCATGTCTGCTGAATGAATTTATATCTGAAAATATATTTGTTTTATTTATTACAGGANCTTCTTGCATGTCTGCTGAATGAATTTATATCTGAAAATATATTTGTTTTATTTATTACAGGAGGCACTCTGTGCCAAAAGTATGGATTTCAGTCACATCATGGATTTGGTGACCAAGGTTACTAACCTTATTAGAGGAGGAAACAGGTCTCTCAGTCATAGAAAATTTGTGGCATTTTTGGAAGAAGTAAATGCTGCTTATGAAGATTTACAGATGTACACTGAGGTCAGATGGATGAGCCGTGGTAAATGCTTGGAGAGTTTTTTTTGCACTGTGCACTGAAATTCCAGTGTTTTTGGAGGAAAATGTTAGATGTGACACAAGCACATACTGCAGCAAACTAAAAGATACAGAATTCCTCTGCGACTTGGCCTTCCTCATGGACGTTACTTGCCATTTAAATCACCTGAATTTGCAGTTGCAAGGAAGGGACCAAAGTGTGTCAGATCTATATGCACATATGAATGCATTTCAGCGTAAACTTGAACTGTTCAAAGATGGATTTNTGTGTCAGATCTATATGCACATATGAATGCATTTCAGCGTAAACTTGAACTGTTCAAAGATGGATTTTCTTCTGACATCCCAAACTTGGCACATTTTCCCGCCTGTGAAGAAATGCGCAAAGACGCTCCAGGCTGCGAGAAAACATTTCTTAAGTACAGGGCTGATGTAGAAGCACTACAGCAGCAGTTCATGGATCGTTTTCAAGACTTTCACCTGCTGCAGCCACAGATTGTGTTGTTCATGGATCCTCTGTGTGCCAGTGTCAGTGAGCAGAGCCCACAAATGCAACTTGAATTGTGAGAAAGTAACTTCTCAACTATGAAGCACATCAAATCAAAAGAAAGAAACAGGCTGACAGATGAGACTCTGTTCCAGCTCATGCAGATTGGATGTACAGGCATTGACATTGACATTCAGTCCATTGGGCATCAGCAGGAGAGACCACAAACGTCTCATTAAAATAGATAGGACTTCTCAGTAAAAGTAAATGAGCTTTGAGAAACTTATTTTTGTATCATGGTAAAAGTGGTAAAGCATTACAAAAGTATGCTGCCATTATTATTGATTTCAATTGGTGTATAGCTGAATAACTGAGAATCCTGGTGCACTGCATGGATTACTGCAGAGTAAAACCTCTGAATATGTTTTTTTTTTTCTTTTTTTTTCTTATAAACACCAGAGGCTATGTGTTCTTGTTCTTAAGTACTTCTGGGTAAAGGTCTTGGTTATGAAAATGGAAAGTTTCTTTTTGAAACCTTTAGTACAGGTAACAACAGAAATGTTATGCAACGAAATCTGTTGTACTTGAATAGTTTTTCTTTTCAGTGAACTCCTATGCTGTTCTGTGTACAAAACAAATTTAAAAAATGAGTTGTTCAATTTTAAAAAGGCTAGACTGAATCTTTTTGTGTTTTATTAAACTTTTAATTATTATTTAATTTACTTANTTTAAAAAGGCTAGACTGAATCTTTTTGTGTTTTATTAAACTTTTAATTATTATTTAATTTACTTACTGAGTTCACAGTATTTTTGTTGTACTTAATGGGTAGTCTGGCTGTTTGACACCGAGAATAAAATTTCATTGGCCCCCGTGATCAAAGAAGTTGCCCATCCCTGCTCCACGCCGTGAAGAAAAACCAAACCACTGACGTAACGTTCCCTTTTTTAGGAACAAGCTCATCTTCAGTCAGGTGTTTGTTGGCATCTTGCTAGCTGACCTGCTGAAAGCGTTATGACCGTGGCATCACAATATGATGGACGGTTGATTGGTAGCTTGGTAACTGCGTCTGCTGGAGGTGGAGCCTAGCGGACCCTCGCAGACTCGCAGAAAGTGTAAACAAGGCTTGTGGGTTTGATGCGCACAAAACGGGAATGGGCTTAATGTCTTCTCATTGCCCTAGAACTAGCAACCATAACAACCAAACAAATCAAAACCACCCCAAAATTAACCTCCCACCACTTCTCCAACATACTAGGCTTCTTCCATAATTACCCTAGTTTCAGCTAACAATATATTTCAACTCTTCATCGGTTATGTTCTGAATAGTTTTCTTGTTGATGGAGAGGAACCTGCTGCTGCATTTTTCCCGTTAAAAATAGATTTTTTTTTTTTTATCTCGATTTTACAATTCAGCGATTTTACACATCGTGCAAAACATAAACTCGTATTAATCGGTTAAATCGATTTATTGCTCAGCCCTAGTTAACAATTTTATGAACTATCACTCCAGTGTCAGCCAGTCTTGTACTCTTCACTAAGTCCTCCTTCTGCACCTGCATGCTGCTTTTCACTTCATTACTCTGTAAAACATAACACTTCAAAATCAATAATTCACATGCATGCATTCAAATTTTAAGATTCATGTGACTACAATGAATTTGACGAATTCTCCTAAATACACATGGACAGTCAGATATGGTACTAGAACGTATTACACTGCATACAGGAAATGGTTATACTGTTTTTATAAAAACAAAGAGAAGCAGGATAACATGGACATTACAAACCTGGATCAACTGGATTTCCACGATTCCTCTTCTGTGAAGATCCATGAGGCCATAACTGCCATACTTTGCAGAATTGCCTGGAGTCCAATCTTCCATCTCCTCCCAAGCACACAGATTCACTTATCAGCAATGTCTGCATGTAGCCCTCTCTTTGCTTCGAACACAGATGAAATATTGCAGTTGAAGATAGTGTCTTTGGTGTAGCAAAAAAGACTGTCTGGATATAGTTGCAGTGTTGTAGAATCTCATGAACCGTAACATTTTAGACACAAGGCACAGAAAAGACAATGGCACATGAGATCAGAATGTTTCCAGCTGGACTATTGTTGAGAAGTGGCTGAGATGTCCATGTTCTACTGAAACTACAGACCCAATAGTCTTGTGAGATCCTCACTGAAGATCCAATCACCTGTGTCACTTCACCTGTGCAGGGTCCTGCACAAGATGGACAGTTGGAGAACAGTTTCAGCAGATTTCTTTCCTAAACAATAATCAGTTCTTTCATAAAAGTATTTCTTCTCATCATGTGGATTTCTGGAAACAGACGAGTTAGGCATTTAATTCTAAAGAATTGTTGTTACTGTTATATCATTTTACAATAGCAAATAATCATTACAAACTATTACAAACTATACTGGACTATTTATTGGCACCACTTAATAGCTTAACTCATATATCGTAAGCCATATAAATCTGAAACATATAAACATATAAGCCTTTCACTTGAGTCCAACTTGCTTACAGTGCTGATCGAACCAAGAGTTTCCTGAGTAAGAGTGAAAGAGGAATCATAATCCTCAGGAGGGTCCACAGAGGAAAGACTACATCACAGCAGTCCTCATCTAGGGCCAAAGGTGGCAGCGTAGGAGCTTTCAGAATGTCACACTGAAGGGCAATACTTCTCTTTTCAGGATCTGTCTGTTGCTCAAATAATCATTAAATTTGTTATGTCAGCAATGGTTATATCCCAAAAAAGCTTACATAGCTAAGCATGTGCAATGCTAAATAACTGAGAAAGTGGCCTAACTGGAATTTAAAAATAGGGGTGCTGTTATATTTTGCAAGTTGCCCCTTTACAGGTTAATAAATTCCTGTTGTTTATATATTTAAATCTGTTCCTGTATTAATAATAGTAATTCACACAAACCTAGCTTTTTACAGAAATTACATTTTCTCCAAAGTTGATGAAACTGTCAATAACAAAAATAAACAATGATTTCAGTATATTAATACCTTTGTCTTTCATCTTAGGTTCAGTTTGCACTCTGACCCCTTCTGTATACTGTACAGCTGCTCCTGTCTGGCAGCCCTTTGATTTGTTTTCAGTGACTGTGTATGCCCACCTATTAAATTAAGAAAGGTGTAACTATATTAGATATAGGTGCTGTAAAACAAACTTACTTTCACAACTAAGGTACATATCATTACATGTCATACTTGTATTATTTATAGTACTGTGATAATGTGCTGGTAAATAAATTTGATCTTACTCCATGACTCTGTATTTGATTGGGTAGCTGTCCTTTATAAAGTGAGCTGAACACAAAACTGAATAGTTTGTCAGGCTATTCCAGTCTTTCTGTGATCATTTTACAAATGATGTCCAGGACGTTTCAGGTTCATATATCCTTAGGAAAGTGATGGAATGAAAAGCCATGCTTGTAGGTGTTGCCACAACTGAAAGTCGCACATCTGCATCCCGTACTCACCAAAAACGCACCGAGCGGCTTACCTTTGCAGCCAGTCTCCACCATTATAGTTGTGTTAGATCTTAACAAACACTAACACTACAGAACACTACAAATTCCATCAAACTTTGTTTAAAAAAACACTGCAAACAAATAAACCAACTCAAAGATGGTCAAAATTTAGAGAAATACATACAAAGGTACTTCATGGAATGTGAGACAAAACTAGCTAACAGTGTAGCAGGAACGGGGTGTCCATTAAGTGACGTCACTTCTGGTTGAAGCCAAATACGTTGTGCTCAGCACGGCTGTCAAAGTGGTGATTGTGGTTTTTGGCTTGTAATTTCAAGTTGCCACAGCAGATTCTCAAATGTTTGTGGTAAACGTCTATGAAAAACTGTCCTGAATAATGTACCTTAAAATTGAAATCCTTTAAGCTTTCAAATGATGTATATTATAAATGCACTGAAGTCTACTGTGAAAATATGTTAAATATTTACATGTTCAGTTTTCAGTTAAGAGTGAGGTCACCCACGTTTTCCGTTCCTTAAGAAGTTATTAATGGAATGAATATTTGGATGGAGCAGGCAGTAGCAGCCATCTTGAATCCTTGTGTGTTGTGTGTTACAGGAGCTTCTGTCCAAGAAGGACTTTCCAGCGGATGTGGAGGGATCTCGCCACCTGATAGAGGAGCACACGCAGCTGAAGAAGAAGGTGGGAGGGTGGCTCTTCGGTGTTTGGTCCTCTGCTGTGCAGAGAACAAACACACTTAACCATTTGCATAGCAGTGAGCGGTGCACTGAGCTGTACACCATAGCATCATAACAATGTCCATAGCAACTGCCCCAATCAGAGAAACCACCCCAAAGACCTAGTAAAGGGTGTAAAGCAAGGGCATTCCATTATTGTGTATTGGGAGCTGAGCTGTGAATTTCAACATTGCAGTAATGCAACCTTGAGCGACACATCCGTTTGGATTCTCCCCATTGCTGCTCAAATTTCATTCAAACTTTGCATTCAGAGTTCAACCACATTCAATGTTTACCGATCTGCTGGTGAACTTTCCAGTGCACAATCAATGAGAGACTAGTTGTATGTGATGTAAGCAGAAATGATACAACAATGGAAGAGCAGCACATAACCTGCGTGGAGGGAACTTGAAAATGGCAGCATGATCTGACCAGAAAGGTGACTGCTTGATGAAATGTCAGCTGCCAGACACGATGACCAGGTTAAACTGACATATAATAATAATAATAATAATAATAATAATAATAATAATGATACATTTCATTTATATAGCGCTTTTCTAGATACTCAAAGTCGCTTAACAAAGAAAACACCAATAAAATCAGACCTAAAATATAAAACAATATACATAAAACAGTATCCTGACAATAGGACAGACACAGGTGGAATCAGATACTCATAAAAACATTAAAAGCAAAAGAACAGTGAGTCACAGTGAGTAGGCCAATTTAAACAGGGAGGTTTGATGAGTGATTTGAAGATGGAAATGGAGTCCAGCTGATGGTGTGTTGAGGGCAGAGACGAGGGCTGGATTTACACGACCATGCACTTGCGACCTGATTCTGATTTTTTTTGCGCACATGCGACACGTATCAGATACGCTTCCTGAAGATGCAAATGGTAAAAAGCCACATGAAATCGGATATGCTCAGATCTGATTTGGGCCTCTTCAATATGTGGAAATAAATCGGATATGTATCGGCTATCCACCAATGCAACTGCTGTCTAAATACACAGGTCAGAATTTCTTTCCCATTCTGCCTGCGATGTCATGTTCTATCTTATCTGCATATGGATGATGTAAGCGATCAATATGATGACACTCTTTGTAAACAGAAATGGAGGACATACTACATATATCAGACACACTGATGTGTGGTAAATGTCAAATAGACGTGTTAGTGTGACAGTTGCCGTTCCAGCAACTCCACCCACTTCTCCTCCATGATCGGAAACTATCGGGAAACTACATGTCCCGATAGGACAGATAAATGCTCACCCAACATATCAGATGTTTCTTTCTGCATGTTAAAGTTTTAACCTGCTGATTATATTTTTAAACAGTTTTCTCTTCCACTGAAGTATTACGTTTACATCCGTCTCAGAAATGTGCGCATGCACAACTGCATCAGGGCTGTTACAGGTAAAAGCCGTGTAAATACAGGTATCAGATATGTACGGAGCCCAGGAGGTGTCAGGGAGAAAACATAAAGAAGTCGTTGGCACGAGTTATTAACTTGTTGGCACGACTTACTAAGTCGTTCGCACAAGTTAACAAAGTCGTTTGCATGACTTTCTAACTCGTTCGCACAAGTTAACTAAGTCATTCACATGACTTACTAACTCGTTCGAACGAGTTATTTGACTGACAGTTCAGTGAACCAGAAGAAGAATGTAATTTTACAGTCTTCAGATTGCTTCTTGCACTGCTCAGAGTGGAACAAGCTAACGGTGACATACCTGTCAACACTCCTGTTTGCCCTGGGTTTCTCCTGTATTTTCCCCTCTCCCGCCATGCTCCCGTTTGGTAATTTCTCCCGTAAATCCCCTGTGTGTTGACAGTTATACAGAATCGTAATTGGCTCAATCAAGTTGTTTCGGTCATTCTGTGGTACACAGGTGAGGCACGCTTGCCAGGGGACACCTGAAGCCAAGCAGAACCAAAGTTGATTGAAACAGTTTCTCGTAGGAGGAATAAACAAACATAATACAGTCATACTAGCAAAGCTTTCGATGAGAGAATAAGATCGGGACGGGCTGGGGTGGGGTGTCATGTCCCAGAAAATCTCTCGTATTTCAATATTGACAGGTGTGCAAGTTGACACGCACACACACACTGTGGACCGTTTGGATTCAATACAGTTTTATTTTCATCTTGGCCTCAAATATGCAGATATAGTTCAGTTTTTGGCTGTCAAACACCGTGTTCTTATATCTTTGGTATCTCCGGAACATATTTTAAATGATACTACTTTTTCTGGTTCACTGAAATTAAGTCGTGCAAACGACTTACTAACTCATGGGAACGACTTATGTAAGTTGTGTGCACGACTTAGTAACTTGTGCTTACAACTTTTTTTTTTTTTTCCTCTCTGACACCTCCTGGGCTCCGTAGATATGAGACACTTAAAAAAGAAAATATAAATATGCTGAACAAAAAATTGGATATAGGGAGAAAATCAGAATTGGGCATCAAGACTAGTAGTGCAAATCCAGCCTAGGAACATCGTAGCTAGAAGCTCTGGTCCATGGTTCAGAGTGGAGAGGATGGAACTGAGAGGAGTGCAGCAAAGGAGGATTGTAGGGAGCGAGGAGGATTGATTATTATTATTCAAAGTATTCAAGAAGCTGCAGGAGCTGCTCTCCCTGATGGACCTGAAAAGAGATGAGGAGCAGCATAGCCGAAACTGTGTCCCAGTGCAGCAGCCTGGTCCTGGGAGGCGGAGGACCCACATCAACCGGCAAGCAGACGACAAAATTTGATCACTCCAGTTCCAAATATGATGAAATGAGATAGTCCAGCTACTCAAGCAGTTCCAGTTGGAAGCAACACACAGTAGCTGGAGCAAACGACAGTTAAAAGATGCGAATGCAGCAGCAAGCTCGCTCCAGTCAGCGCAGCAGCAGCTCAGCAGGAAAAAGAAAATCAGAGTCCCTCCAACAAAGAGCAAAGAGTTCACAAAAACTCCACATAACAATCATCATTCCCAAACTGGAATACAGCAAAAATCAGACATGATGAAACAAAAATCAAAAATGAAACAAAAACAAACTAACAAATACAGGAGGAGTGGCAGCCAACATGCGCCAGCGTTCCCTCCTGATGTTTAAAAAAAATCTACAATCTATGGTCTATCAGCTGTGCCTACTGTCAAAGAAATTAAAGGGTCTCACAACTTCTCTTGATTGCAGATCACATTATTATTGCGTGTACACGGGAAGTGCAGACGTGGGCAGTTCCATACAGCTTCAAATGATCTCAGCCTCAGCTGCTATTATTCTCCTCGTAGCTGATCATGCCACACATACATCAGAAGGGCCCTGACGTCCAATCTTAGTCTTTACCCTGAGAATGACTTGTACCTTCTTCAAGCACTGCTTTCACACAAATGTCTGCACATTGAGCACATGATTATGGCTATAATTATCATCATTTAGGAGGGCAAAACTCAACTGGTCATGAGGAAAAGACTAGCCTTGACCATGATGACCTCCTAGCCTGGGGACTAGTCACATCTCACACATGGCATACAGGAAATTTACAGGAGGATAATGATACATAAAATATACACACTTAGATAAATGAATAGTTTGAGTATATGAAAATAGTAAGCAGTACATTCACTTTAATTCTCACACTACCTCAGCACTTCTTGATAACACATGTTGCCATGTTAGCATGCTGTTAGAATATGTTAGCGTGACCAAGCCGCAGGACACAGGGCATCATGAGGTAAGTGATGTGCAGATCGCTCTGCAAATAGCACTTATCATATGAAAGCACCCTAACAGATTACATTCAAACCCAACCAGAGTCTCAAAACCAGAAAACTCACAAAATCTTTTTCATATCAAACCTGGATCAAATGTGACAACTTTCCACTGTTAGCTACATACTCACTGCTGACTACACTTGAAGGTTCTGTGCGGCACTGATTCTTTAGGTAAAATTAAACCAGTGAAGAGATAAAATTTAAAGTTTCTGGATCTGTGTCTTCTGTATATTAAAACTTTGTTGAAGTAGTTCTTCCTCCTCCTCCTCCTCCTCCTCCTCCTGTAGGTGCTGAAGGCTCCAGTGGAGGATTTGGACCAGGAAGGTCAAAGGCTGCTGCAGTGTATCCGATCCAGTGATGGCTTTTCAGGGAGAAACTGCATCTCTGGCTCAGCAGACTTCCAGAGCTTGGTGCCAAAGGTACAGTAAGTCACTCCTTCATTTTACCTGCACACCAAATAAAGTATATACATTTGAAAATTTGACAGGTACTTACAGCTTGGCATTCCTCGTTCCTCATTCTTCATTTTCTCATTTCCCTCACTTGCGTCTTTTCCTTGCATCTTAGTCCTGCCCACTGAAGACGCGAGGAAAAGACGTGAGTAAAAGAAGTGAGGACAGAGGAGCTGAGGAGCGACGATTTAAGAGAAATAAAACATTCTCTCCTCAAGCATCATCTGAAGCGACGTCGCTTACTGATGATGTCATAGCTGATCAGCTGTCAGAGTGCTTAGAGCTGTTGTGTTTTAGTTTGTACAAGATAATAAAATAATGAAATATTCTTATTACCGTAACAATGAACATGAACAGTTTGACAAACATATGCAGAACAATCTGACTTTATAATCTACAGATCATCACATTTCTAAGTGTGTTTCACTGCTCAGAGAGTTAAAATATAAAGTTTATCAGCATTAGTGAACTTTAACTAACGTTTGATTAAACATGTACGTGAATTTTCTGCTTGTTGTTTTATTGTTTTATGCTTCTTTATCATTCAGAGCTGCACTGAACACACGTCCAGTCGTTTTAATCAGATGATCAATCAGACTAAATCAAACATCAGTAATCAGAGTCATTTTACACTTGAGATGTTGCTGTTATTTTTCTGTTCACACGTTTGATGAAGCTCATGATGAGGTCATATTAAGATACGTGTCGCTGTATCATATCAGCTGTAGCAGATCTGTCCAATCAGAAACAGACTTCCAGTAAAGGGGCGTGTCTGTCAGGTAACAGACTTCCTGTAGGAGCCTCTCGTGTTTCCTAGCTCATGTCTTCCTGATGAAGCTCCTTCATCCTCAGAGAGAAATAAGAGCTTTGGAATGTCCTTAAAGATGGATGACCTGATTGGTTTCCAGGTCACGCGAGGATTGAGGAGTGAGGAGCGATCAAATACGAACTCAGAATGTTGCTGGAAGCAGCCTTAGTCAACAGATCCCGTAATAATAATAATGTTCCATTTTACTCCTCCTCAATCTCTTCTCTGCTATTGCAACCCAGACAAAACACTTAAGTTTTTATTCATTTATTTATTTATTTTGGTCCCCTTATTTTATTTTGTAAAAGGAAATTGATAGAAAAACGGTAGAATTAGAAGAGGAAATAAAAAGATAGGCTTAATAAGCTGGCAATCATTTATTGAGTTTTATTTCTGATTGGTTGTATCTGAGCATTGAAGCTTCCTATTAGTTAAGAGGAAGTAGATCCCACTCCTTTAGAAGAGCAGGGTTGCCAACAAAAAAAACCCAAAACCTTAGAACAGGTACACTGGTGCACATTGGCTGCTGCTGCTCCTAAATATTGTTTAATATTCTCCTGTAATGTTTACTATATTCCAGTTTTATAGATGTAATTATTTTAATAACTTTTTGTGAACTTTTCTCTGTGGACGTTCTTAGCTGGAGGCTATATTTTTTCTTTTCCTGCTGAGCTACTGGATGCAGTGGTGTGTGCGGTCAGGGCCAGCAAGGTCTTCTCTGCTGGCCTAGAGATGGTCAGAATCATCAAATTATGTTTTTATAATTTAATATATATTTNCTTCTCTGCTGGCCTAGAGATGGTCAGAATCATCAAATTATGTTTTTATAATTTAATATATATTTTATTAATGCTTTATATGTATTTTACAAAGTTTGTTCCCATCAGTTTTGTTATTAACATCATTTCATTGCTATGGTATTCTCTCCCTCAGTGTCGCTGCTTCCAGTGCAGCTCATATAAATTAGAGCCTTTATCCAATCAGATTTTCCACCTATGCTGTCTCCAGGTAAAAAAAAAAGTCTAGCCTGAGGCCTTCAGAATCTCGAGTGAATCCCCTCTGCTGTTCAAGCAAATGGGACAATGTTGNTAGCCTGAGGCCTTCAGAATCTCGAGTGAATCCCCTCTGCTGTTCAAGCAAATGGGACAATGTTGTCGATTGTCATATAGTTTAACCAATCAGATTTTGAGTTTACCATGTTGGGCGTATTCTTTTACACATCAGGGCCTTCTAGCTGGCCTTGGCCTATGTCATTGGAGTACAGCAGTATGCTACACAGCTAAACAGCCTGCCAGAAATTCATAAGAAGCAGAAGAGGGCCGGTTAGCTTAGCTAACTCAAGTAAACCTAGCTAGCACGTAACGGAGCATTAATGTTTATTTAAACTTTCTTTCTTGATGTTTAGATTTTTAGATATAGAGCTTTAGATTTTTTGTTTAGATTTTTACTTAGCCCTGTTGTTTTTTAAAGCACAATGGCTGAAGGAGGAGAAGAAATGGATTAACTGACAATGCTTTTTTTCACATTTTGGAACTGAAATGCACTGATAATGTACAACCCGTGTCATTAAACTCTTTATAAAGAAAGAAAGGAGGATGGAATTTGTCTTCAGATGATAAGCAGCTTTGGTAAGTTTGATGGATTTTTATGTGGCTGGAATCTGTGGAGAAGCCTGTTGAATCTGNAAGCAGCTTTGGTAAGTTTGATGGATTTTTATGTGGCTGGAATCTGTGGAGAAGCCTGTTGAATCTGGTTGTGTTATTTATCCATCCATCCATCCATTATCTTCCGCTTATTCGGGTCCGGGTCATGGTGGCAGCAGACTAAGCAGATCAGCCCACACTTCCCTGTCCCCAGCCAGGCCCTCTAACTCCTCCTGGGGGAGTCCAAGGCATTCCCAGGCCAGCTGGGAGATGTAATCCCTCCAGCGTGTTCTGGGTCTTCCCCGGGGCCTCTTCTCAGTTGGACATGACTGGAAGACCTCCCTAGGAAGACGACCAGGGGGCATCCTTATTAGGTGCCCGAACCACCTCAACTGGCTCCTTTTGATGCGGAGGAACAGTGGCTCTACTCCAAGTCTCTCCTGGATATCTGAGCTTCTCACCCTGTCCCTGAGAGTGAGCCCAGACACCCTACGGAGGAACCTCATTTCTGCCACTTGTATCCATGATCTTGTCCTTTCAGTCACTGCCCAGAGCTCATGACCATAGGTGAGGATAGGATAGGAACATAGATTGATTAGTAAACTGAGAGTCTCGCCTTCTGACTCAGCTCCCTCTTCATCACGATGGTCAGGTACAGTGTCCATAGGACCTCGGACGCTGCACCAATCTGTCTGTCAATCTCACATTTCATCTTATCCCCACTAGTGAACAAGACCCCAAGATACTTAAAATCCTCTGTCTGGGGTAGTGACTACCCTCTAACCTGGAGGGAACAGTCCACCTTCTTCCTGCAGAGCACCATGGTCTCAGACTTGGAGGTGCTGATTCTCATCCCAGTCGCTTCACACTTGGCCTCAAACCTGCTCAGGGCACGTCGAAGGTCACTGTCTGATGAAGCCAGCAGAACCACATCATCTGTGAAAAGCAGGGATGCTATTCTGAGGTCACCAAACTGGACACCCTCCAATCCCTGACTGTGCCTTGAAATCCTGTCCATGAAAATCACAAACAGGATTGGTGACAAGGGTCACCAAGGGCCTCCCACCCATCCTGACAAGCCCTGGCGGAGTCCAACACCCACTGGAAACAGGTCTGATTTAGTGCCGAGGATGCGGACACAGCTCTGACTTTGGTTGTACAGGGACTGGATAGCCCGTGTCAATGAGCTTGGTACCCCATGCTCCCGCAGCACCCCCCACAGGACACTTCGAGGGACATGGTCATAGGCCTTTTCCAGATCCACAAAACACATGTAGACTGGTTGGGCATACTCCCAAGCCCCCTCTAGTATCTGTGCGAGGCTAAAGAGCTGGCCCAGAGTTCCACAACCAGGATGGAACCTGCATTGCTCCTCCTGGATCTGAGATTCAACTATCAATCTAAGTCTCCTTTCCAGTACCTCTGCATAGGCTTCCTCAGGAAGGCTGAGAAGTGTGATCCCTCGGTAGTTGGAACACACCCTCTGGTCTCCTTATTTAAAAATGGGGACCACCACCCCGGTCTGCCACTCCAAGGGTACTGACCCAGACCTCCATGCAGTTTTCACAGGTGTGTCAACCATGACAGCCCCACAACATCCAGAGACTTCAGCATCTCGGGTCGGATCTCATCCACTCCCGGTGATTTGCCACTGCGGAGCTTTTTAACTACCTAGTGACCTCCACCAGAGAGATGGGCTCCGATCCACCCATCTCCATCTCTGCCTCCCCTGTGGAGGGCATGGAAGCCTGGTTAAGGAGTTCCTCAAAGTGCTCGTTCCACCGCCCGACAATGTCCCCAGTCCGGCTGAGAAGCTCTCCACCCCTGCTGTAAACAGCTTGAACTATGAACCTCCCACCTGTCCTGAGTTGTCTGACAGTTTGCCAGAACAGCATTGAGGCCGATCGAAACTCATTTTCCATGGTCTCCCCAAACTCCTTCCACACCCAAGTTATTGCTTCCACAACCGCTGAGGCTGCAGTCCTTCTGGCTTGCCGGTACCTGTCAGCCGATTCCAGAGGCCCCTGTGCCAACCAGGCATGAAAGGCCTTTTTCTTCAGCCTGACGGCTTACCTCACCGCTGGCATCCACCAGCGGGTTCTTGGGTTGCTGCCACAAGAGGCACCAACACCCTTCTGGCCACAGCTCAACACAGGCTTTGAACAGGGTCCACTCAGACTCCATGTCCCCAGCCTCCCTCGGAATGCAAGAGAAGTTCCTTCGGAGGTGGGAGTTGAAGATCATCTGGACAGGTTCTTCCACCAAATGTTCCCAGCAGACCCTCACAACTCATTTGGGCCTTCCTGGTCTGTTCAGCGGCCTCCCCTGCCATCTGACCCAACTCACCACCAGGTGGTGATCAGTTGACAGCTCTGCCCCTCACTTTACCCGAGTGTCCAAGACACACGGTCACAGGTCTGATGATACGATTATAAAATCAATCATTGATCTCAGACCTAGGGTACTAAGTACACTTATGAACATCCTTATGCTCAAGGTGTTTGTGATGGCCAGTCCATGACTTGCACAGAAGTCCAACAACAACACCACTCAGGTTCAGATCAGGGAGGCCATTCCTCTCAATCACGCCCCTCCAGGTATCCCCATCATTGCCAACGTGAGCATTGAAGTCCCCCAGTAAAACTATGGAGTCCCTAGGAGGGGCCCTATCCAGGATCCACCCAGAGTCTCCAAGAAGGCTGGGTACGCTGAACTGCAGTTTGGTGCATAAGCACAAACTACAGTCAGAACCCTCTTTGCAACTAGAAGTCGCATCGAGGCAGCCCTCTCGTTCACTGGGGAAAATTCCAAAATTTCGGCACTCAGCCTGGGACTTCTGAGTATCCCCACACCCGCCCAGCACCTCTCACCCTGAGCAATTCCAGAAAAAGAGAGCAATTCCAATCCCTCTCCAGGAGTTTGTTTCCAGAGCCCATGCTGTGTGTATGTTACGCCCCTGAAAAACGGGGAGAAATAATCACGAGATTGATAAGATGGTGTTTCCTCATGAGAACTTTACTGGAATGAATTCAGGTATACAAAACAATATAAACAAATGCATATTTCTACAGGAGAGTAGGAGGTAGTACAGTAGTAGAGAGTAAATATTCTTTTAAAATAGACATGTTACTCACAGTGTTTCCTTCATACATATTACCTCTTTAATTCCTCTTCTAACTGGTTAAACATGAAATATTGTAACTCTATGAACTTATCACTTCACTCAAAATTCACAAAAGGTGCATTACACAGCAATAAGTAACACTATAGAGCTTCCATGGTACACATGAAATGCGACTGGCTACGGGGTTATCCTTACAAATGAGCAGGAGCTCGCTCACACACACACACATTTATCTACTCAGCAAAACTTACCTTAAAAATATTCAAAACGTCACAAATTCATTCTCTAAATACTTCTTACATGTTAGCAAGATATTTCAGCCAAGTTACTGTGCTTAACGTTCACAACATACCTGAAAAATGGAGAGAAATAATCACGAGATTGATAAGATGGTGTTTCCTCATGAGAACCTTACTGGAATGAGGAAACTACATAACATCCCCTAGGTATGTGGGTGGAGACAAAAGCAATCAACCTCCGGCTACCAGATCAAGGCTGGATTGTAGACCACAGATAAACTCTATCAGAGCTTAAATTAAACCATCAAGAATGAATTACACAGCACAAAATTAATGACATATTAGCTTTTTAACCACTTTTAAACATTTATGAATCTTAACCATTTTAAACAGATCTTGTAGCGTTTAACTATTTAATCTTTTAAGTAACTCGTGAATATGATTATCTTAACCTTATCAGATTTAACATGAATTTACTATGTGCTTTTTAAACTTATCACNTGATTATCTTAACCTTATCAGATTTAACATGAATTTACTATGTGCTTTTTAAACTTATCACAAAATATGAGTGTATTAGATTTTTTTTAACTTGTTACATGTAAAGGTGAGCCCAATTATATGTAGTTGGTATCTCTCAACCTGCCTCACCAGTTCAGGCTCCTTCCCCGCCAGAGAGTGTGTTATTTGTGTTTTATGGCATTTTTGCTTACTTGCTGGTCGTATGAGTAAATGTGATGGTTGTTGTGTGTTTGTTCTTGTTTCTTTAGTAATGACACTGATTTGGGTTATGCAGTGTTTATATGTGATGCAGCATCCTGTCATAATGCATAACAATGCTACGTCCTGTTCATGCCTCTGCAGTTAGTGTGTTGTAACTGACGTAGGTGTTGATCCTCGTGTTAAATCACTTTATTCCATTCGATAAAGGTTACTGTCACTGTGAATATGGGTTGGTTATGTCGAATAACAGCAGCATATAGTCCTAGTGTCATTGTGAGGTTATTAGAAGGTGGTTTAATTGCGGGAGGATCGCATTGAAGGCCTAGGTGTAAAATGCACGGCCCGCCACTGACTGGATGTACTGACTTAGTACTGCTGGCATTAACGTCTTTTAACTATTGCCTACAACTGGACCCTCAACTATCTGAAAAATTTGTCTTCTGCTCTGTTTTTTTGCCTGACTGATTCTGTCTTCATTGGATTTCTTACTCAATCACTGGATTGCTGAACTATGTTGAGTGTACCTCCACAGCAGCAAAACTACCACATATGCATGTAATGCAGCTGCATAGGGGCTCGCAGCAGTTTGGGGCCCACATGCACGGTCCCCTCTTTATCTCGCCATGATCTGTATCATAAAAATTCAAGCATTTCGAGCACTGACTCTGCAGTACATATGCAGTTACTGATCTTCGATGGTAAGCAGTAAGTTTTTATAGTACTCAGTGAGTCTAGTCATCTGCTCCATGGTGTCACACTTGATGTCATTCATTCACCAAATAAATAAAAATAAAGCAGTTTTACATATACAAGTATATAGCTTATTGACTCATATCTCTGTGTTACATTTCTACATTAAATGTATATAAGGATCAATGGGCGATTTGTTGTTCCAAAATGTGCAAAGTGTTCCCTCTCGTAATTCTGGGACATGGATATTATTGCGTAGCAAAATCCACACAGACGAGTTAGACAGCAAGTAAGTGAAAGAGCAACGGAGTACAAACACAAAACCAGGTCTCAGAAGTGAAAATTGAAAGAAGCAGCCGAGAAAGAAAAGGCAAAGCTTCCAAAAATAGGCAGTTTCTTTCAACTTTTTTTTTTTCCATCTGTCTGCATATACTATACATACATATCTATCATGTTTTATTTAAAACTAACAAACAATTTCTATCAAGGAGGGCTAAACACCTGAACAACAACACAAAGACAAAAACACAGACGAGTAGTGACAGTAATAACCAGTGTAGTGGTTTAATCTGTGAAACACCAAAGAGGCTAACAACCCCACAACACAATAGACCAGGACAAACAATGACACATAACCAAACAGTGACAGCAGTAAACAGTCTAGTGGTTTTATTTGTGAAGTTCCATGCACCAAATCCAGATCACAGTGTCCTGATGATCGGGTCGCAGTTGTAGTCGGTGTGTCGGGCCAGGACCTAAACACAGAACCTTACCAAAGCACTGGGACCACTCCAAGCCCGACAGAAGCCACACAGCCGGGCGGGACACCCTAGATGGAAAGACACCCAGGACTCAGAGCCCCAGGGGGACAGAGGAGAACCAGGACAATGGACAAACCCAGGAGCCAGGAAGGGCAGGTGGCCACATTCACCACCGGAGCAGACAAGCAGACCACTGGAAGAGCAGGCCAGGAAACACTCCAAGACATCCCCNCACACACACACACATGGAAGTGCACCCCAGGCCCACGAGGCAGGGCTCCAGCAGCAGCCCACTGGGAAGGCCCTGGCCCCACACCACACAGGCCACAACACCACAGTGGTAGATCACCAGTGGCGGAGCATTAGGGGCCAAGTGCTGACACACTCATGGCCCACACATGACCAAGGCCTGCCAAGCTGGCAAGGGCGAGACACAGTGCCCAAGCAAGGGACAGAACCCAGACACCCGGAGCCAGATCCATGCATGGCAGAGCCCCCAACCAAGATCTGCCCACACAGCCAGCAGGACCCAACAACCCACACCCCCCATCTCCACACCCAGTGTGTGATGAGACAAGGAATACACAAAATATTTATACATTCAGTACATTTGNGGGGGGGGGGGGACTTCAGGTTCTTGAGAACTAGCTGAAACTAATTCTCTCCAGTCACATGTACGCTGAACATTCTGCAACTCATGAGCCATCTTAAAGCATGACAAGGTTATACTTCATACCAGACATAAGGCTACACTGAGGTTACCCTTCATACCAAGCAAGTAACACAGCTACACTGAGACTGCACTTTGTATCTTTGTATCAGACATGAAATTTTTCATCACATTACGTTATGTTGTGATGTTACGTTACGTTATGTTACGTTGTGATGTTACATTATGTTATGTTACAATATGTTGACATCACGTTAGGTTATGTTATGATGTTACATTATGTTGTTACATTGTGATGTTATATTACATGTTGACATTACGTTATGTTACGTTGTGATGTTACATTACGTTAAGTTACGATATATTGACATCACGTTATATTATGTCTGATTGTGATATAGTGAGATTGAGCTGCTAATGAGGAGAGGAGCACACGGCCTCTGCTGGCTAATCTATGCTTTAATCAGCGTGTGGAATGAGAGACACAATGGGCATGTGATGGGAGGGCCCGCTTTGACTTTCATGCATTGGGGCCTGGCTCTGAATCCTTATGCCACTACCTCCACCTTACCCACTCAAAAGCACCTCCGGATTGCCTGACAGCTACATCAAGGGATTCCCCCATCAGACCAATAAGTCATTGCCCCGATCCATACAGTCTGCCTTTGCCTGTCTTCTGGACAGCCTGCTGCCAAACTAGATCCACCGACTCAGCTGACCTCCAGGGAACTTTCCATCCTGGTCCCTGTTCCCTGGCTCACTCCACCTCGCTAGCTAACCCGGTCTACTGCTGATAGCTGCCCCACTGGCAGGAACACCTGGTGCCAGGAAGTACTCTACCAGGCTACCTTCAACCATTCTGACCTTTCTATATGACTCAACTCGTCTGTTTGAGTTGAGGCACTGGCATACTGTGGACTCTCCTGTGGCCTACCCTGCTGGACACCTCCTCTCCAATTTACCAAGCCACCTAACTCCTGCTGGCTGGCTGATGTTAGCTATAAGCTAGCACCCATCCTATGGACTATGGTCCCGCGTTATTGCAGCTCCAACTTTCTAAGCCTTAATAATCACTCACATCCTGACTCACATCCCGCCTGGAAACTCTCAAAGAACTCGGCATACTGCGAAAACACCATCCTGTCCACAGAGGCTCCGGTCGTAAGTTCATTTATAACTTTACGTCCCCAAACTCCATTCCTTCTCTGTGGTCCCATCGCAGTGCTACTTCCTCATTACATCATCACAACAAACAGCATGTAAACACAGCCAATCTCTGCCTGCTTGCTAAATCTCCTCTACCAATCAGGAAGCAACAATGTTTGAAGCTGGCCCTGCTCAACATTCGTTCTCTCAATAACAACAACAAAACCACTATTCTGCATGAATTTATAACAGATAATAACGTAGATTTTTTGCCTCACTGAAACCTGGACTATTTTTCTCTTAACCTGATGGCTACACCTACATGGAAAAATCATGTCCTAATGGCCTTGGAGGTGGTATTGCTGTCATTCACCAGCCATCAAGACATCTCCCATCTCTACTCCAGCTATACAATCATTTGAGCATCTTTTAAACTATCTGGTCCAGCCTCCTTATCACTGCTGTTATCTATCATCCCCCAAAGCCGAACCCTTCCTTCCTCTCTGACCTGTCTGACCTCCCGACTCAACTCTGTTCCATCTCACCCTCTATCCTGCTTCTGGAGATTTTAACATTGACTCCACTGGCTGCACTACTGCTTCAGAGTTTCTGGAGCTGCTGCAATGCTTCAACTTCAACACATCAATTTCCACACACAACCATGTTCACATCCTGGATCTTGTCTGTTCCACTGGTCTCTCTATGCACCCACCCTTTGCTCTGGACCTCACCGTCATGACCACCTGGCTAGAATTACTATCAAAATGAACATTGACATTGCTGCCCCATCCCAAAAGAAAAACTTTTCGCAACCTAAAATTCATCTTTCCCTCCTCTCTTTCAACTTCCCTTCTGAATAAAATGTTCTCTTCCCCTCCCCCTGTGCTTGCCTCTCCTGATGACCTTGTCGGTTACTACAACTCATACTCTCACTCTGTTCCTGTCTTGATGAGCTGGCTCCCACCAAAACCAAAATTGTCTCATTCACTCTGCTCCCTGGAACACCCCCAAACTCCATCACATGAAATCTCTGGGCCGTCAGCTTGAAAAGCTCAGCAAAAAGTCTGGTTTGACTGTTCATATCCAAGCCTATAAGGACCACTTTCAGTCGTACAAAGATGCCTTCAGTACCGCCCGCTCCACTTTCTACTCTCAGCTCATACAGTCCAGCTCCAGTAACCCAAAAGCTCTGTTCTCCATCTTAAACAAGCTCCTAAACCCCTGTTCTGTCCCTGCTGTGTGTTGACTCAGCACAATTCAACAGATAGCTAACAGTGTGATTCACAGAAAACATCAGACGCAGGAGTAAAGTTAAGCTGGTTTACTTTTTGTTCTTCACTTTCCAATGAATTATTTGAACTGTAAAACTGAAAATAAACAGAAAAATACAAATTAGAAAATGCTTACAGACTGTAACTGTAATTAACAAATGTATAAATGTAAGAAATAGTAGCAATTTAGAGTAACAAACATGCTTAGATATCTCCAAAAGAATATATACAGTGCATTCACTCATTATGTGGCATAAGATAGTTACCAAATTAGCTTGATCAGTTTTCAACAAGTGACATGAATTATCTGAAAATCCTCATAACAATAATAATATATACCAATTCATAGGTACAATTAAACACAATGAATGCATAACAATAACATTGAACTTACAAGCGATGGCTCTTTAAGGCAAAACACAAGTAGAGCGCAGATAAGTAGAGGGCATGCCAGGTTTCCTGGCTTACTCATGACCCTGTGCGTCGTGATCAAAACAACCAATGAAAGAATAAGAATGGGAGTGCAGTTTTACAAAGCTCAGAGGGTGCTGTAAGCACCCTCTGTATGCCTGAGCTGTCCTTCTATTCTCAAGATGCCATCATTGTCAAGGTAGGGATTGAGCTTCTTTAAGGGGCTGTTTCTTGGCATGTCTTTCCTGCTGGCAAGCAAGCTCTTTCTGATAAGCTTCTGATTGCACACATTTGATGATGACAGTTTCAGTCTTTTCCAGTCCTTCAGCTGTGTGAGGCTGCTTGCAGTAATGCCATGAACTGCAAGCTTGTTTTTGTTCTTTACACCAGTGGTGGGCCATCAGGGCCAGCAAGGCCTTTTCTGCTAGCCTAGAGACATTGTCAGAATCATTAAATTATGTTTTTATAAATTAATATATATTTTTAATTAATGCTATATGTATTTTTCAAAGTTTGTTCCCATCAGTTTTATTATTAATGTCATTTCATTGCTACTCACTCCCTCAGTTTCGCTGCTTCCAGTGCAGCTCATAGAAATTAGAGCTTTTATCCAATCAGATTTTCCACCTGTGTTGTCTCTGGGTAAAAAATATACCCTGAGGCCTTCAGAATCTTGAGTGAATCCCCTCTGCTATTCAAGCAAATGGGGACGATGTTGTTGATTGTTATAACCAATCAGATTTCAAGTTTCAATTTGAGTTGAGTCAATTCGAAAATCAAGTTTCAATTCAGATTTTGAGTATAAAACAAAGGAAATCCCTGTGGTCTTCTCTCACAACAAAGCTATGGAACATTTGCTCAGTGTCCACAGTGAGCTCTCATCTGAATCACATGAAAACTCCCAAGAGATTATTGTTTAAGTCTGGCCCAGAGAGAAGAACATCATTCAACAACATGCCTTGCCATTTTGCGCTGGAATCGAACATGACTCTGATCTGCCATGGCTCTGCGGATGATAAACGCTGAAGATAGGCAAATACCAATATTCATGCCCATCTTCCAGTGGAGGAGCCAGCTCAGCATGGTCACGGTTGAAGGTGTTCTGCATAAAGGCAATAAAGTGATTCTTCATGGCAGGCTTTTTTTCCAACATGCATTGAAGAGAGTTAAAGTCGTTTGAGAGCCTGGTCTCTATTGCAAGGCAGGCATTGACATGGTGTCCTAAATGGCAGTGGTGCCACCCAGCTGTTGTAGTCATCGTTGTACATTTCTTTGTCCATTATTTCTAAGAACATCCTGTCTTCAGCTGAAAGTCCAATCTTGTTGTCATCCTCTGACATGTTGAAGATGGTGCTCCCTAAGGTGCATTCATGGAGTCCTAGAATGTCAGATGAAGGTGGAGGTTGATGTGCAGGTGTAGGACTATAGACTCGATTGGGACATGGGCTGAAGAAAGATGGGCATTTGTTCTCAAGGACATTGGTGTGATAGTTGTGTATAACTGAGGGCTTGTTTACCACTTTCAAATACACTTCTCTTATGATGACCCATCCCAAGTCATGCCATTTTGCATATGGAGCATCATGTGGACCTTTACATTGCTCATGCACCTAATGAACTCTGAGGATGTCATGAACGAGTAAGAGAAGAATCTACGCCTCCGGATCCAAAGGTGTAATGCTCTGTGCTATAGACTTCAAGTGGGAATGTTGCAGCACCATTTCAGGTGTAGGTATTTCTGCTCTGTCTGTAAGAATATTGTTGCACTCAATTAGCGTAGGCAGTGGAACTGTTGTAGCTCCATCCAGTGATTCCACAACAAAGCCTGTCACTCTTCTTCCTGTCATCTCTGTTGTATCTGCATAAGTACATAGTGTGAATGGTGAACCTGACCCCTCAATGTGGAACAGATCAAAAATCTCTGATCTTGCAAGTGTTGCATTACTTTGGTCATCCAGTATGACATATGTTTCCTTACTCTCTCTGGGTGAGCCTTTGGGAAGATTTTGACCAGGCAAATTTTTGAACAGGATCTGCCGCTGTGATTCTCCCCACATACCTCAGTACAATTTGAGTTGATTGGCGATTGAGTTATTTCTCTTCCTCCCTCCCCGCTGTGCTCAGACGAGACCAAAGGAGGTCCTGGATGAAGTGCTGGGATGTGATTGTTGCTCTCACACTCACATTTAATAACTGTTTTGCAATTCTTTGCCAGGTGAGTAGTTGAAGAACAGCATCTTAAGCAGATATCATTGTCCTTGAGAAAAACCTCGCACTCTTCAATTAGCTTGTTTCTGAATCTACAGTGTGCTAAGGAATATGGCTTCTTATGAAGAGGACATTGCTTTTAAATCGACTACTTTGTAACTTCAATCTTGAATCAGGTTTTTTTCTTGGGAGATGTCTGTCTTATGAGAGAATATTATGCTCTTATTTTGCTTAAGGTTTAGCTCTGCCTTCAGCTGAGATTAATTACTGGTCGACAACTTGAAGCTTGGATCATTGCATGACGTGCCTCTTTGCAGATGAAATCACAGAAGAATGAAAATAGCAGAAATGTTACCTTATGCTTATCTTTGTATCTGGAACCCTGCATAATCCACTTCTCTTGGAGTTCTGCATAATCCACTTCTCTTGGATGATATATGGGAACTTCTCCACATTGAGTGTGATACCTTGTGTTGTGTCCAAATAAGTCAAACCTGGCAGATAATCATCAGATTTGGCAGAGTCCAACTCCTGGAGAAGGTCACTGAGTTCTCTGAGTTTCATAGGATCTTTGCTGCTAACCTTTGGTAAGCTCTCTAAAGCCGTTTAATCATGAGGTCTATTTCTTCACTCCAAATCGCAAATTGTTCACTCCAAATCGCAAATCGGACTATCTGCATATGTCAGATTCAGTTCTCAGTCTAGGTAAAATGTTTGATACAACTCTTTCCTTTGAGAACCATGTGAACAAGATTATTGGAACATGTTTTCTCCACTTCAGAACTACAACAAAAATCAAGTCATTTTTAACATATTCTGATCTTGAAAAGGTGACACGTATCACTTTGCTGAGATCCTTAGGCAGCATCTACAACTCACCTGATTACTGAAGCTGAAAGAGCTCTCTTCTGTCATCCTTTCATCTCTTCTTAAAAACTAATTTTTACGAGGCTTTTTATAGTTTGCAGCTTTCTCTTATGACCTATTTTAATTACACTCCTTTTCATTTCTGTTTTTGTTTTATTTTTATTCTGCATGTTTTTAATCAATTCTTGTCTGTCAAAGTGTGTTTTGTAATAATAATGTGTAGTTTTTCTTGCTGTTTGTCAGGTGGCCAGTTTGCTTGATAAGCTTCACTCTACCAGGCAGCATCTCCATCAGATGTGGCACATCAGGAAGCTGAAGCTGGACCAGTGCTTCCAGCTTCGCCTGTTTGAGGAGGACGCTGAGAAGGTGAGTGACACAACTGATACAAGCACAAAGGCTGCATGATCAACATGTAACATGATCAACTGTTGGAGGGATGTGATAAAACATTTAAGTAATGTGTCTTATTCTGTCTAATTCTGTGTAAAAAAACAAAACAAAAAAAAAAACATCTAAATTTAGGCCAAATGGAATCCAGACTAGATTGCGTTTCTGCAACTGCTCACAGTAAGTCTTGAAGCAATGTGTTCCTCCTCTTCAGGAGCAGCTTTCACTTCATTTATCTAACTGGAATAACACAGTCACAGTAAGATTTGCTGCATGAATCGAGTTATGAGCTATGGTTTGAATGAATATTTAGATTAAAACCTCATGGACCATTAAAACCAAACCGACTGTTACAACCTCACTGACCTTTAAATCTTACAGACTGTTACATCTTCACAGATCAAACCAACATTTCAGACCATTACAAGTTCATAGACCTTTAACAGCCTCACTGATTGTTATAACAATGGTCATAACAATCAGCCTCACTGATTATGACCATTTCAGTTACAATGCACTGACATGCAGAGATTTTTAGCTCAAAGATGTAGCGTTTGTTGGGGAATGTTGAATGGAATTAATATTCTTGACTTGAGCAATCTATTTGTCCAGCGATATAGCCGATGCAAGTTTTAATACCAGTTCTAGGGAGGAAAATTCTCCTGGTGAACAGATGTGGAGTTTCTTAAAGGCAAAGAAAGAAAGAACTAACTTCAAGACCAGGTTAGCAAAGATGTGGCAGTTTAGGGACTAAGATTGTGAGCATAAATCACAGAACATCTTCACTTTTGCATTTGTTTCATAGAAAAGCTCAATCTGTCTATGAATGAAATAAATTCAGGATCTAAGAGTCATTTTTGCTTGAAATGTCATCTTGGAATATTTCTTATTAATTTTTAATTTTCATATATTATGGAGTTTGAGGCATGATTGGAGATTATGATACCATCATAGTAACAGTCCTTTATTTTGAACCCCAGAATTGCAGAAATTAAGCAAAAAATCAATATGTGAACAGGATTTATATGAACTACACTAATAAAGAGTATCTTAAGATGTTAGAGTTCTTTTCTCTCCATATGTCCCTTTGGTTTATCTCCTTCATAAATTGATACATGGTTTGCCTGCTTTTAATATAGGTTTGATCAGTGCCTGAGCTTCTGTCCAGTTCTGGGTTGAGGGTACAATTAAAGTCCCCTGCTGTAATATAACCTCCAGAGAGAGTGGAAAGTGTAAAAAAAGAGATTTTGAAAAAACATTGGATCATCACTATTTGGGGCATAGATATTTCCCAGATTCAATTTTTCAGCCACAGGTGTATCCTGCACAATCAAGTATCTCCCACTTCTGTATTTAATTGGGGTGATTGCACCACAAACAACATCAGAGAAATGGAGGGATTGTGTATAAAAACTGCTGCTGTGTAATTTCTGCATGATGAAACCAAAATGTATAAAAATACCCTTTAATAAAATCTGAGGATCTGCACTTTAACCACATGTGATTACAAATCTAAAACTGTGGAGTGAAGAGGCACATCAACAAATAATGTGTCTTTGTCCCGAACATTATAGAGGGCAGTGCATATTAGTAGAATCAAGCCTTTTGAAAATGGCTTAGAGGCTTTGATATTGATGTTGACATTGCTTTTGATTTTCAGCAGATACAGAAAACATTGGTTATGTCATTTATGTTTGTGCAGATGTTTGCTTGGATCAGCCACAATAAGGAGGTGTTCCTGCAGAGCCACACTGAGATCGGCAGAGGGTACCAGCACGCCATGGAGCTGCAGACACAACACAACCACTTTGCCATGAACTCCATGGTAGTTATACGTAACCACTTACATCCCTGTATATGGTTTTGTTTCCACACAGACATAAAAACAGGTTAACTACGTTATGCATACAGGTCTGACATACAATCAGTTTTAAAATCCTTTTAATAACCACATTGTTAACAAAGAAAACATACGCCATGAATTGTACAATTTACCCTTAAACAGGGACAATGAAGGGAAATGATTGTTGGCTTTTGAAAGTGGTGTATTATACTATTCACTGTCAGTTGAACTTACACCTGTTTTAGGATGTTTTCAGACTTATGCGGTTTAGTCTGGTTCAATTGGATTCGGGTTTGTTCCCCTCTTGATAAGGTCAGGGCAGGTCTGAACACAGCAGCCACACACAGGTGTAGCGTAATAGGTTCTACCAGGAAACTCATAAAGACATAGATCGAATAATATGGATTAACCCTCAGGGCAGCACCTGTTAGATGAAAGCAATATGTCCAGATTCCGGATTCCTCTGCTACACAGGTGTGGACCAAAAAATCTGCACAGAGGCCATTTTGAGGAGGCGGTCTCAGTCTGTGCCAAACAAAGTCTGGAGCATTTTGTTTGTGGTCTGAACATGATCTATATGACTTCTGAACACTTACAGATCAATCTATTGAAGTACAGGTGTATCGATCGATAAGCAGCACACATGTAAGTGTGTGTGTATGTGTGTTTGTGGATGTGTGTGTTTAACATGAAGTAAACTCCACCTTTGATGATCAAATCAAACGGATGCTGTTAAAGGTGGAAACACGNTTTAACATGAAGTAAACTCCACCTTTGATGATCAAATCAAACGGATGCTGTTAAAGGTGGAAACACGTTAATCTTAGCTAACACATGTTCAGGTTAGCGTGTGCTTGTATGTTCTCAGCATGTTGTTCTACTCTCCTGTTCAGCATCTGAAGGCAGCACGTCTACTTCACATCATGTGAAGCAACATGTGGTTTTCCACATGTTGTCTTGAAGCATGCACTGGGCTGCGCGTTGCCACATCCACCATGCAACAGAAACGCCCCAGATCTCAGTTGGCAGCCATCCTGGCAGACATGCAGTCCATCCCCATCTCCCGGAGGCACCCATCTATCTATTTTTATCTTGAGCCAGGTGTTACGTGGCGTCCCCTTGGCCTGGTCCAGTCACTGGGGTCCTCAGCAATGAGGCTGGATCATCTTCGAAAAAATGCACCACATGGCCACAACTGGCGCACCCTCACAATGCTGTTAATCAGTCTCATCCAGGCCTCTCAGAGCAACCACTTGTTCGACACAAAGTCAAACCAGCTGTACCAAGAATTGTCTGGAGAGACTGAGTACTGAAGACATCCAGTCATCATCTCAAGTCACTGGTTAGCGTCCAGGTCTCACAACCATAAAGTAAGACCAGAAGCGCCAGTACTCTAAAGAATTGGATCTTCGTCTTCTTGCACAGATATCAGCAGCACCATATACCCCTGTCCAGTGACCCCTGACCCTACAGGCCTGCCACAGACATCTCTCAACCTCACAGGACGAACTCCCAGAGACATGAATGTCACTGCCAAGGTAGATGAATCTCTCAACAAGTTTGAGATTCTCCCTGCACACAGACATGCTGCTGATGGCTGAGTCCAAGAAGTCATTGAAAGCCTGGATTTTATCTTGATCCAGGACACATGTAGACCCAGGCACTCTGACTCCTTGCTCAAGAGCTCCTACCAGGATGTCCATTGACTCTGCAAAGATCACAGCATCATCAGCAAAGTCAAGGTCGGTAAACCTTTTCCCACCGATGAATGCACCCAAGTTGCTGGCTCTTCCCAACAACCAGTCCATGCAAGCATTGAACAGGAAGGAGCCAGAACACATCCCTGATGAACCCCAGCATTCACTGGGAAGAAGTCAGGGAGTCTGTCTCCACTCTGCACAGCACTCATGACATCCAGCAACTTACTGGGGATCCCGCGTAATCTCAGGATACCTCAAAGAGCATCCTAACCAACTGAGTCGAAGGCTTTGTGGAAATTGACATAGGCTGTCAAAATTCATGCTTGCACTCGATTAGCACCCAAAGAGTTAGGATGCTGTCGATGGTTGACTTTTTTGGAGTAAAAGCAGACTGCTCAGGATGCTGAGCAGTAAGCAGATGGCTCTGGATCCTGTTCAGAATGACCCTTGCAAGAACCTTGCCCAGCACAGAGAGCAGTGTAATACCCCTGTAATTGTTGCAATCCTGGTGATCACCCTTCCCCTTCCAGAGAGGGATGACAAGCCCCTTCTTCCAGTCTGCTGGGTTGATGCCTGTCTTCCAGATGGAAGAAAAGATCTAATGCAATTCCAGGAGGACAGCATCACCACCTGCCTGGAGAAGTTCAGCCAGAATACCACAGATCCCAGCAGCCTTANAGGACAGCATCACCACCTGCCTGGAGAAGTTCAGCCAGAATACCACAGATCCCAGCAGCCTTACCTATCCTCAAGAACTTCACCACCCTTGCAATCTCACTCAGACTGGGTGGATCGCAGCCAATAGGAGGATCAGGTGTGAGAACCATGGCACCGGTAATGTCGAACATACTGGCAGGTGGGTCAGCTTTGTAAAACTGCTCAAAGTAGCCAGCCCAGCAGGTCAGTATTGCAGAATCATCTGTCAAGACCGAGCCATCACCCACTAGGACTGCAGTGGCATGAGGAGCAGGTTTGGATGAGCATAATGCTCTGTAGGCAGGACGAGGGTCACTGGACCACAGATGGTGTGTGACCTGCTGTGTGACTGCACACAAACTCATCAGAAACAGCTCGGTCCAGGAGTCTAGCCAGATTGAGTCTGGGACAGATGGCAATCTGCTAGATCTCAACTGAGATCTAGCAGAATTGTGAATTCTGAATTCTGAGAGAAGCAAAGATGAGTCTGTGGTCAGAGTTCGCAAACTGGGTACTCCTGGAGACCCTGCTGTTCTGTAGGAGTCTCCAGCATCTGCCCACAAGGACATGGTTGATCTCCTTAGCCACACGATCAGTATTGGAATACCAAGTCCAGCGGTGCAGCACCGGGTGCTGGAACCAGGATTCAGCAACTCGTAGACCCCAACCTTTAGCAAAGTCAAAGGAACATTGAGCCACTTTCACCACGGCAACCAGACCTGTGGGGACTGATGCAGTCCTCATAGCCAGCCCTGTTGGTGCCAGTGGTTGCATTGAAGCCACCCATGACCAGAGGAGGGTCACCCCTGGGACTCTCATCCATCACCAAGTGAAGCTGAGAGTAGAATGTCTCCCTCACCGAGACATCACTAACCATGGTCATAGCATAGACCGAGAAAACAGACAAGACACCCAAGGAGTGCCTAAGTCTGAGCCTCATGATATGCTCATTGACAGGAGTGACATCAGACATCCTTGGGAGGAGCCAGTCTGTCACAGCAATAGCAACCCCTTTGGCGTGCTAACCATCAGAGCAACCGGACCAAAAATAGGTGTATCCAACTTACTGATATCTGGCTGCTTCCATGCCTGTGAGCCTCAGAAAGTGCTGCCACTGCAATGCAGAGCTTTTGTAGCTCCCCTGACAGCAAAGGAAGATGGGTATCCTCAATAAGAGTAAGGATATTCCATGTGTCCACCTGCATGAGTTGCCTCAAGTTGTACCGCCGCCACACAGCAGATGACACCTCAGCACCACACCAGTTGCACCACCTCCAAGGGACATGACCCTTGGGACTCTCCAACGGTTTTGTCTGTTCATGGGATGGGGCTCCGAATGGCTTTCCCCCATCCCGTTCATAGTGTACTGCCCTCATATGGAAGGCAGCAGTAGAGTTACTTCCGCGGAGACAAGAATTTGCTGTTCTTTTCCAGTTCCAAGCTGTGTGAAAGTTTTCTTTTTTTTTTTTTTTTTTTNACCAACCCCCAAGAGGGATTCTGCAGGTGGGGGGGGGGCACCAACAGGGGCACCTGCAGACCCGGCTGCAGTTTAATGTCATGCCCAGGACATGAAGTGTCCTGGGCTTGAAGTCAGATTCAGCTTCTGCTGTCATAGTTTTCTTGCTTTATGGATCAAATGATACTATGACTAGGNTCAGATTCAGCTTCTGCTGTCATAGTTTTCTTGCTTTATGGATCAAATGATACTATGACTAGGAAATGATCCACATTCATCTTTGTTCACGTTATCTAGTTTTTCTGACAGTACTTCCTGTTTTGATGGATCAGGTGAGGAGAGGAGAGGCTCATCTGGGAGAGGCTCAAAGTAGAAGCATTGCTCCTTTGAAGTGAAAGGAACCAGTTGAAGTGGTTCAGGTATCTGATCAGGATTCCTCCTGGACACCTCCTTTTGGTGGTTTTCTGGGCATGTCCAACTGGGAGGAGACCCCAGGGCAGATCCAGAACACACTGGAGGGATTACATATCCCATCTGGCCTGGCAACACCTTGGAATCCCCCCAGAAGGAGCTGGAGAATGTGGGTGGGGAGCGGAACATCTGGGCTACCTTGCTTGGCCTGCTGCCACCGTGACTCGGTCCTGATAAGTGGAAGAAAATGGATGGATGGATGGATGGATTTTCTTTCTCCACCCTGAGACATTTCTGACCAATGAGCAGAGAGAGTCTTGTCACATGACTTTTGCCACATTTTTTCTTTGTTTGATTGGATGTTTCTCTGTGTGAAATTGAACCAAACTAAATAATAAATGCAACGTTGGAACAATTTAGTCCCTGATTCAGAACTGAGCAAATAATCTACAGATCTGAGACTAATGTACTCAAGGTGCCATATTAACACAATACCTGGTGATGACATTGTTTTGCATTGTGATAATAAATTTGTTTTTTTTTTCAGTAACATATCAAAAGCATCAGTGTGAGCCAGTCAGATATCTGCATTATTGTGGTTTTCCTGTTCAGCTCATAATGCTGTTGATATTTTTTTTTTATTCTCAGAATGCCTACGTGAACATCAACAGGATCATGTCAGTGGCGAGCCGCCTGGCTGAGGCCGGGCATTATGCCTCCACACAGATCAAACAGATCTCAGGTCAGCTGGACCAAGACTGGAAAAGCTTTGCTGCCGCACTTGATGAGCGTTCCACCATCCTTGCCATGTCGTCTGTCTTCCACCAAAAGGCAGAACAGGTCAGACTATAACTATACAAACAATGAATTACCGATAAGCCTTTGAGCAGAGCTTAAACCTGCTAACATACTGGCCAGTCTTCTAGCTGTCACAGCTGCAACTTCCAAAATATTTCTGACACATTTCCTAACCAAACAGGGTTTGAATTCTAAGTGTTTATCTGCTAAATTGAACTCCTATTTACACATCTGAAGCCTGAATACATCTAAACCCTAAACACATCTAAACCCCGACAACATCTAAACCCTCACAACATCTGAACCCTGAACACATCTAAACCTTGACAACATCTGAACCTGACAACATCTGAACCCTGAACCACATCTGAACCGTGAAAACACATCTAAACCTTGACAACATCTGAACCTGACAACATCTGAACCCTGAACCACATCTGAACCCTGAAAACACATCTAAACCTTGACAACATCTGAACCCTGAAAACATCTAAACCCTGACAACATCTGAATCTGACAACATCTGAACCCTGAACACATCTGAACCCTGACAGCATCTAAACCCTGACAACATCTGAACCCTGACAACATCTGACCCCTGAACACATCTGAACCCTGACAACATGAAGACGTGAAAGCAAAGATTTTAAAGCAGGAAGTGGAGAAGAAACGAGTCTAAAGTTTTCAGATTAATCCTGAGTATAAATTAACTCAAAAGACAGCAACAAGAATAAAGGCCAGATTCATAAAGCTTTGCACACAACTTAATGTGTACATAAGAGTAAATATCATCATCATAGCCACGTTCCCTCAGTCATTAACATCTGTTACAGCATCTTTTATCAGTAACATCTTTTATCACCAAAAAAATCTTTTATCAGTAACGTCTTTTATCACAAACATCTGTTACAGCATCTTTTATCAGTAATGTCTGTTACAGCATCTTTTATCAGTAACCTCTGTTACATCATCTTTTATCACAAATGTCTGTTACAGCATCTTTTATCATAAACATCTGTTACTGCATCTTTTATCCTAAACATCTGTTATAGCATCTTTTATCACAAACGTCTGTTACAGCATCTTTTATCATAAACATCTGTTACAGCATCTTTTATCATAAATTTCTGTTACAGCATCTTTTATCATAAACGTCTGTTACTTCGTCATTTATCATTAACATCTGTTACAGCATCTTTTATCATAAACGTCTGTTACTGCATCATTTATCCTTAACATCTGTTACAGCATCTTTTATCATTAACGTCTGTTACAGCATCTTTTGTCATAAAAATCTGTTACTGCATCATTTATCCTTAACGTCTGTTACAGCATCTTTTATCACAAACGTCTGTTACAGCATCTTTTATCCTTAACATCTGTTACAGCATCTTTTAGCTTAAAGGGGCGTTACTACAGTATATCCTTATTTACATGTCAGGAAATGTAAACACAGTCACACTAACATGAAATGTGTTTCAGTCTGATGGTAAATTTCATCAAAATGAAATCTGACGATGTTTAAACTGTATTTGTCTCACGTGTGTTTGTGATCAATAACTTTGTCAGATAAAAACACTCAGTGATCAGTTTATTTAAATGAGAGTTTTTGATCTGATGTCACACACGTGCTCCTGATACTAAGTGTTCTCATCTACTCCACATCTACTCCACCCCTTCACAGACATGAACACACACACACACCCACACACACACAAAAACGCCACACACACATAAACCACAACCACCCCCNCCCCCCCACACACACATACACACATACACACACGCACTCTCTATGTGCCAAACTCCCAGTATAGTCTAGATTTGAGTGATGTGTCTCTTAAACATGGATCTGTAAATCAGAGTTTAGCGTGTCATTTTTCTGTAACAGATGAATTTTAATTTTAATTTTAATTTTCATCTGCAGTCCCTGGCCAGATGTTAAATAAAAGGCACCCTAAAATCAGATAAAAACAACATTAGTACATAACTTTAAAATATACATTTACAACTTNAAAGGCACCCTAAAATCAGATAAAAACAACATTAGTACATAACTTTAAAATATACATTTACAACTTTATGGTCATTATTATGGTCATTGCACACCACAGACAAGCTTGCTGCTACATGGTGTCTGTTTGTCTTTTTCCTGCCTTTCTTGCTGTTTCCTGAATGCAGCACAACAAAGTTTGACATGAAGAATTTTATTTCAGTATGTTTCTCATGTTACATCATTTCACATAACCAATTCCTGTGTGTGTTTGTGTGTGTGTGCGTGTGTGCTTGTGTCTGTGTGTATGTATGTGTGTGCATGTGTGTGTGCATTGCGTGTCCATGTGTATGTGTGTGTCTGTGTGCGTGTCTGTGTCCATGTGTTTATGTGTGTGCATGTGTCTGTGTATGCATGTGTGTGTGCATTGTGTGTCCGTGTGTGCGTGTGTGTGTGTGTGTGTGTCTGTGTGTGTGTGTCTGTGTGTGCGTGTGTCTGTGTATACGTGTGTGTGCGTGTACGTGTGTGTCTGCATGTGTGTGTGTCTGTGTGTGTGTGCGTGTGTGTATGTGCATGTGTGTCTACGCGTATGTGTCCATGTGTGTGTCTGTGTGTGCATCCGTGTGTGTGTGTGTGTGTGTGTGTGTGTGTGTGTATGTGTGTGTGTGTGGGGTTCAGTTCCTGTCTGAGGTGGAGGCCTGGTGTAAAGTCTGCAGCGAGGGAAGCTTACCATCTGAGATGCAAGAACTGGAGCTTGCCATCCACCGTCACCAGAGTCTGTACGAGCAGGTCACACAGGCGTACACCGAGGTAATACCTGAGCCTGAACCAGCAGGCTGAGCCTCCATGCATGGAAACATGTTTCTCTTCATTTCTGCCTTGATTTTCCTTTTTTTTGGGAAAAGTAATGTTTGATGAGATATTTAATTAAGATGGTGAATAAGCTGCACACACAGTACACAAACACACATGCACATGCGCGCGCACACACACAGACAGAGAGAGAGAGAGTGGGAAAACACATAGTTGGTTCTCCTGATGCTCATTTGCATACCAAGTAGAAAGAGAGACAGAGAGAGAGAGAGAGAGAGAGACAGAGAGAGAGAGAGACAGAGAGAGAGAGAGAGAGAGAGAGACAGAGAAATCATGCACTGTCCAGTGGTGGGACGTCAGGGCCAGCAAGGCCTTCTCTGCTGGCCTAGAGGTTGTCAGAGTCATTAAATTATATTTTCATAATTTAATATACACTGCCTGGCAAAAAAAAAAAAGCACCACCTGGATTTAACTAAGCAAAAAGGTAAGAGCCTTCCACTGGATAATTACTGCAGTGATTAATATGTTTCAGCTGGCAAGAAGTTATTTAACCCTAACTGATGCAGTGAGTAGCTTCTCATTTCTTAAACAACCATGCTGGAAGATATATCCTGTGGTCATAGAAAAGATGTTACTCTGTTTCAGAAGGGTCAAATTATTGGCCTGCATCAAGCAAAGAAAACAACTAAGGAGATTGCTGAAACTACTAAAATTGGGTTAAGAACTATCCAACGCATTATTAAAGCCTGGAAGGATAGTGGTGAACCATCATCTTCGAGGAGGAAATGTGGTTGGAAAAAAAATCTTGAATGATTGTGATCGCAGATCACTTGAATGTTCGGTGAAATCAAATCGTAACAAATCAACAGTAGAACTCATGTCTATGTTTAACAGTGAAAGTAAGAGTGTTTCCACACGCACAGTGCGAAGAGAACTCAAGGGATTGGGACTAAACAGCTGTGTAGCCTTAAGGAAAACCACTTATCAGTGAGGCTAATCAGAAAAAAAGGCTTCAATTTGCTAGGGAGCATAAAGATTGGACTCTGGAGCAATGGAAAAAGGTCATGTGGTCTGATGAGTCCAGATTTACCCTGCTCCAGAGTGATGAGCGCATCAGGGTAAGAAGAGAGGCAGATGAAGTGATGCACCCATCATGCCTAGTACCTACCGTACAAGCCTGTGG